>RJWJ010004221.1:0-77946 GCA_004363605.1 Indri indri
TACTCCTGGATAGAGTTGGAACGCATTCTACTAAGCGAAGTATCCCAAGAATGGAAAAACAAGCACCACATGTACTCACCATCAAATTGGTAGTAACTGAACAACACATAAGTGTACATATAAGAATAACATCTATTGGATGTCGGGTATGGAGGGAGGGGGAAGGGGGAGGGGTGAGGGGGAGGAGGGGACGGATATATGCATACACATAGAGTGCAATGTGCACCATCCGAGAGATGGGCACACTTGAAACTGGGACTTGGGGGGAAGGGGGGACAAGGGCAACATACGTAACCTAAAGATCTGTACCCCTATAATAACAAACAATAAAAAAAATAAAAAAATAAAAAAATAAAAATAAAAGGTATATAAAATTTCTAGGGAAGCAATTGTAGAAAGATTAAAACTCATTAAGTTTAGAATTATGAGATAGTCAAACTTTCATACACCTTTTTTGGTCACCATAATGTCCTACTGTATTAAGTGGTATCCAGAAAGACATCATTGAAAGGTAGCCTAAACAATTTACCTGTGTACTTCATCCAAGTAAGCAGGTTTTGACCGAATGTGGCTATTGTGATTTTGGCATAGGTATCAGTTAGACATTGATCTATATCCACTCATTGAGTAGCTCAAATTATTGGCTCTGTCATGCTGTGATCCAAGTACTTAGAGCTATGGCGAAAGAAGATAAATGTAGACAAATTAAATTTAAAAGAAATTCCAATTGTTTTAAATCTTCTATTTTCTTAAGTCTTCATGTTTTCCCTTTGGACAGATTATTACAGAATACCTGAATAATTTTATTAGTTGATCAAAAAATGAACATAAAGGAACAAATATAAAGTTAAAATTATAATGCAATTATCTTTTAAATTCTTTAAAGGCCTGGGCTTCCTCTAATTTTCTCACATTCCCCCTTTGCCACTAACCTCCCAGGGACCAGCAGATTTCACATTACAGATGTCAGGTAAACGTTTATTGAGTTGAAATCCATTGCAATTCAAGGTATAGTTTTTTTAAGTTTGTGACTATATAAACAAATAGATCAACATGCTAACCAAAAAGGAAATAAGATTTTTGCATTTCTGATCAATGCAAGAATACCAGCTTAGATTGTATCCTTCCTTGATCAACAAGGCATTCTGACATAGACATAAAGAAAAAATCTTTTTGCAATAACATCCCTAAATATATTGCCCTATAAGTAGAAACCGTGCTGAAATTCTTTTTCTCTTCTTAGCACTGGTGTTTTGCAACTGCTAGACTGCAGTAGAATAATGATATTGTCATAACCAAAAGGTGCAGGGAGGCTTCCTGCTTAAGAATGAGAGCTGAGGAATAATAAAATTCATATTTTAAGGGAAATACACAAATTATGCTAATAATTGGCAAATTACATAGAAATGAATTAAGGAATTGGTTGTTTAGTATCTTGCTCTGAACATAGTCACATAGCTGCATAGCACAGAAATTTGAAACTCCTGAGATCTTTGTGGACCATGATACTATCTTTTCCAGCTATAATGTCTTACATTTGGAAACATAACAAAGCACACCTGCCACTTATCACTTATATTAGTTCTAATTCCTCCGTTAGTATGTCGCAGCTATTTCAAGTGTCATAAGTTTAATAATATTTTTAAATACAGCAAAATCTATTATTGACAACCCATAAGAGATGGTAGTAATTTCACTTTCTTTTCATTTTTCTTTAAAATTTCCAAAATGTTTTTTATTTTGCTTGGCATTATTTAAAATTGTTGTTGAACTCAAATACTTGTATTTTTAATATTGACTAAAAGTAATGAAGCTAATTTACACCAAGTATGTGACAGGGCAGCCACTTAAAAATAATTTTATCAATAAATCATTCTCCCACATTTTGGCTCTCTTCTGAATGGTTGAACAATTTAAGTTTAAATGGAAAGTTAAAGCCAATCACCACCCCCACATATGCACACTTTGTAATCGGTCTTTTATACTTAAAGGATGACAAATTAGAGTTTAATTTCTAAATTAAGGCTCCAAAGACTACCAAACAATCCATTTAACTAATACCTGGGACCAAAGAAACCTCTTTCCTTCTATTTGTCATCTTAGAAGGAATTAGAAACATCTTGGGGATCAGCATTATATGAACTTGATTAAGATGCCGTAACCATTATAACCTCTGTATTTTGTTAAATATCCTTTTGTTATGCCACAGAAACTATCAGGAAAACCTCAACAACAACAACAACAAAAAAGAATAAAAACGACAACAGCAACAACAAATACCCAAAACTTCATTGAGCAAAACCACGCAAAATGCATTACTTGAAACCAAACAGCTACTGGGGTTGGTGGGGGGTGTAGGGATCATGATTGTTTTATTTAGAGTTCAATTTATTTTGAGGTCAGCACATATAGCAGGAGATTTTTTTTCATCTTAGTTTTTTCTATCACAGAATTTGAGTGTTTCAGACATTATCATTGGGTAGTCTTCCAGAAAATTAAACAAATCCCTGAGCTAGAGAAGAATATTCATGGTCTCCATAAATCTATTTAATGGAAATCAAGAGTCTTCTCTCAGACAGCTTTGGAAGGCCTGACTTAAACAATATCAAGTGTTCCATCTAGAAGTGACATAACGGAATATGCTCAGTTCACCCTGCTGCCCTCCAAAAGACCCCAAAATATGCTCCCGAGTTGTGACTCCTTGCAAGACCCTCCACCTACATAGCCTGGTTCCCAGTGTGCCTTGTAGATATTATGCAAAAAGAAAGCACTGATTTTCAAAGTTCACAAAACATTCTTCTACTTTCCTGTTGTCCTTGATATTTATTAATATATATTTTGCTTTTTTTAAAAAAAACCTTACATTGTCCAAATAATATTTTCAATCCTCCACTTCAATCCATGGCAATAAGCACCACCACAGAATAAGCGACCTTGGGCAAGTCACTTAACCTTTCAATTCTTCATTTCTCCGACAACACATTCATCTGCAAACATGCCGTCTATCTATTCTCTGAACAAATATGAATTAAACTTCAATTGAAGAGAGGCAAAGAACTCGTGTTCCTTGCTAATATTGCTACTCAAGTACTTACATGACGGACGCTTAAGGAATATATTGATAGCTAACTAGCAAATGTACTTCCTACATAAGAGAAATAAATTTGCATTTCTCAGTAAAATGTTGACTATTTGTAGAACAGAGAAAAAGAGACGAAGAGTGAAGCATCTTCCTGGTAAGAAAACTGATCACTGGCCAAGCAATAAGCATTGAATGAACCTTTATCTAGCACGCACCTTGTAATACACCCAGATGGATCTAGATGAAGAATGTCTGGCCCCTGAGGGATGAACTTGACTGTTAAGACATTATTTATTCATAAAAATGATGAACTGACAATGAAATATAATGTAAAAATAGTGTAATATTAAGTACAAAGATACAGTGGACTGCTTCTGGATGTTATAGATAGAAATTGAAGTTGGAGGAAAAATCAAGGCGAACTGGAATTTCAGGATAAATTTAGAAGGAAGAGGTGGCTGTTGATTTAGTGTCTCAAAGGAAGCAAAGAATCTGAGTCGAACTTGGGCATGCGAGGTAAGAAAGTAGCGTGGCAAAGACCCAGGCTCAGAGACAGCATGAAATTCCAGGCTTTTGGAAACAGGCAGTACACGGAGGCTGCGCAAGAGAAAATAAGCAGTCCCCTAGAGGAATGGGAAAATTAAATTGTGACTAAGGACGGTCAGACCACCTGTTAGTCTGTTCCTTGTTCGCAGAACTGAAGGCAGGGGCAGCAGAAAAAGAAAGGCCCTTGTGGCGACACAGCCATGAGATGGTACCAGTGAAAAACGGGAAAGAGGATGTGATCTAGTAAGATGAATTGACAAGATGTACTAATATGATGAAGAAAAGGTGCCATCAAAGGAGATTCCGAGATTTTCACCCTAAAGTACCAGAAGAACAAAGATGCTGATGACAAAAATGGTGAAAACTGATAAATTTGGCTTTGGATATGTTGGCCTGAAAATGACCATGATGGGGGAATCAAAACATGCTACGCCCAAAATATGTCACCTTGGCATAGTGACTACTTCAAGCCGGAGGAATCTGAGAAACGGCAGGTGCAGGAAGGACTCTCTCACCTTCCCCTGAAGCAGGTCTTAAGAGCCTCATGTGAGAGGTGCCCTCTCTGTACCAGGAGGAAAGGAGCAGCCTTATCTGAAGCCAGAGGCGCGTTGAGAGGGATCTGAGAACAACCAGGCCTTGCTAGTTTCCTCCAGTTCACTACACTTAGGTGCATACCCTTTTGACCTATCACATTTTCCCATGACTCCGTTTCATCAAACCTAGGATGAAGACTCTCAGATTCAACTGTTGCTCTGGGTCTCCATTTCCTCTTGAAGGCTCCCACAGCACACAAAACTCATATTAAATGCATGTGTGTGCTTTTCTCTTATTTATCTGTCTTTGGTTACAAGGGCCTCAGCCAAGAACCCAGAAGGGTAGAAGAAAAAGGTTTTTTTTCCTCCCCTACATGTGTAGACATAAAACTGAAGACATTGGGTTTGCAGTCAGCAGCACAGCATCACAGCTAAGACCCTGACAAGAGATGCGCCCACGGAGTAGGGAGGACAAGGAGAGAGAGGAAGCAAGGGAGGGTCAGGCCAAAGGGCTCGCCCATCCTTAAGGTCAGGAAGGGTCCATGCGATGGGGAGGAAGAGGAGGCTGTAGCGTTCGGGGGGGCGGGGGGGGGGCCACAAAAGAGTAAGGTGCTGCAAACCAAGTGAGAAGGATCTTTCACGGAGAGGGACCTCCACTGTACAATACACATCCAAGAAAACCCAGGGAGAATAAAATGAGTTCGCTGGAAGAATACAATGGATGTCTCCGAGAAAGCACAATAGTAGGAGGGTTGAAGTGAAAGTCACGTTGTGAGAGGTTGATTAGAAAAGTCTGGTGAGGAAGTGAAAATAGCAGTCTTCCAGCAACACAAACTAAAGTGAACCACCAATGAATGACACAGGGAGCGTCTCACTATTGGGAATAACCACACACACAAGGAAGAGATGTGAGAGGGGCTTTGTCTGAATGATGCTTCGTAAACTCTGGCTTTTCCTATGATGCGGGACATGACTTTTCACAATGGTGAAACTGGAATCAAATCAAATGTGACTGGAGTCTCTGACCCCATTCTGGTTCAGGGGGCTGCTAGACTTGAGAATTTTTCTTTGCTCAAACTCTATTATAAAAACTTTTTAAAAATCAAACATAATTACTTAGTTTTTTAAAAAGCATTCATAATAATGCCAAAGAGATAACTTTCGTATTTTCAACTCAACATGCTTTTGGCCTCTTCCTACTTGGAAATCTCTATTCCTTAGAGGTACAAAAATATACAGTGGGATTTATATAATGGTTATTTTTCATGCTGGTATTTTTGCTAATAAAGTGGTTGTTATAAATAAATCTCTCATGTATTCTTTAAGTGAAAAGAATATTTCTATTCAAAAAGATACTCTCTCCATTAGACATCATAGGTAAAATCCAAAATGCCAGCCTCCTATTTAATTATATTTTGCCTTATACTATTCTCTAGTTTTATCACATACGAGCTCTCTTCAATTCAGGGAAAATCTAGTCTAACAACTACAGCTATGATGAATCCATCAGTAGCAATACTAGAATATCATCTATATAGCACTTTATAAAGCCATTTCATAGACCTTATCTCATATTATAATTTAATTCTCATGACAACCCCAAAATCCAATAGTATTTCCTCATTTTACCAAGAATAGTCAAGGCAGAGAGAGTGAGACCGGGCTGGGGTCACACAGCACCGTACTCCCCGTGCTGGGATTGGGACAGAGTTCTGGTTCATGGTATCGGAACCGCGCTGACTGCACAAGGCACTCTGCTCTGGAATAAGCATCTCCGAGAAAGTCTACTGCAGTCACAGATGACCACTTCTTTCTACATTATAAATACTCCCCCTGTAATTTAAGGTCCGTAACCGTGGGAGTACCTGCTCTTTGTCCTGCCAATGAACTCGCACTATTTCCTAGCCCTGTTTCAGACACCTAATGTCTATGCTGTGATTACAGCTTTCTCTTTCCCCTCTAAGTACGTGGGGATATATTTCACCTGTTCTTGAGAGCACACGCAAGTTTAGAGTGTTTTCTTCAGTTCCTTTTCATCATACAGTCTCTGCAGGAGTGAGGCCATTCACTTCTAAAATGGGACGTGCCTGGGAGAGGCATGATGTTTGGTACCCAAGAACAGGTGTGTCACTGCTCTGATCCCTGAGCCTCTGAGATGCCTCTTATAGAGATCCCTGAACAATAAAGGATATATACACGCAGACACTTTCTATTCTTCTGGCACAGAGATGAGCTCCTGCACCACTTCCCTCCTGGTGGGAGTCTGAAGGCTCCAGATAACATTGATGAAAAACTAAGACTTTCCCAGACTAAGAGCCTGAACAATATGACATTTTATTTACATGGTTGATACTGAATGAAGTTCAATACTTATTGATTCATGCTTGTTTGCTAAGGGCTACGATGTAGAAAATGTGCTATTAAAAAAGGAAAATTTATTTATTGGACTATAAAGAATAGAGGCAATTGAAAGCCTGGCAACTCTATATATGGAATAATCCTTTTTGCCCCTTAATCATGGTAAGACAAATGTTAGATGTAGTAAGTGGCAACTCCCTGCTTCCTGTGCAGGCCTTGGCTGCACTCGGGAATACATGCACTGTTGCAGGGAGAAGATGAATGGACTTTCGGGAACAATATGAAGAGAAAAAAGATATGGAGCAAAAAGTATTATCTACACCAAGAGCTAAATTATGAAAAATATTAGTAATGTCACTAAAAGTCATAAAACTTAATTCTATTTGTGCTACATCCGAGCTTGGGATGGTCTCAGGGGCCAGTTTATGAACCTTGTGACAGAGCAGACATGGCAAATAAGTGGCCCGAGCAGTCGCTATCCCTGCAGGCCTATGGAAATAGCCACCAGTCACCACTCTTCCTTGAGGAGCCTCTACCCACTGGTTAGAGTTCACCTGTGAGTTGGTGGAAATTAGAAATCTTACACGCTGTGTCTGACAGCGCACATAGAAAGTTTTTAAATGGGAGGACTTTGATTCAGTGCACAAAGGGAATTTTCAAGTTAATTCAGGATCACAGCACAAATAAGTTGAGAGACACTAAAAATATAGGTGTGGCTCATGTACACAAGATTCCTGCAACTCCCTAAGGAACACGCCCTCATTTGCTTAAGGTTTTTTACATTTCTGTTACAGTGCAACAGAAGAGGGACTCGATGTGTCCATGGTAGCTTTAAGTTTCACGTTTTGATTGCATACTCAGAACATCATTCAGCATCTCTGAAAAGTAGTGCTTGAAAAAGCATCTTTACATGACATCCAAGAAAAGCAGAATAAAACGACTCTGAAGGTATTGATCATGTTACTTGGGAAAGCTCTAATAACTGTGACTTGTCCGGCAGGATGAAGCACTGGCTTTCTTTGGCATCATGTTCAAAGCAACAGTGAGGCAGTGAATAAAACTGAGGCAACGGAATAACAGGTAACTCCATCCTGTTTTAAAAAGCCATGGATAACTGACAATGGGACTTAGTGGATAAAAGCAAATACTGCATGGCAGGCTTCCCTGGCTATTGCAATACTATATCTTTACCCAAAATTGTATGTGTGTATATATATATATATATATATATATATATATATTTCTCCATTTTCCCACAACTTAAATTGAATTATTAAATATTTATAAAAGAGAGAAAAGATAAAATTGCATTACCTTGAGCCATAATAATCAAAGAGATCTGTTGTAATTTGGTTCTCCGATCTGAATATTTCCAGTCTACTAAAGTGGTGATTTAATTCATTTTGACTGCCTGAGAATAGCTTTCTGAAACAGTGACATTTCAGTTCAGTGTTGATCTTGCCCGACTCTTATTAATACCATTTGTAGGTCCATAAGTAGTGATTTTTGGATACTAGTTCAATTTTATTTTCTAATACTTTTAATTTTGTTTGCCTTGATTTTAATTTGGAAACGGCTTATATGCTTTCACTTTTTTTTCCTCAATTAGAGAACCATGAATGCCTTAAAGTCTGCTTTTGAAGAGAATCTTCCACAGAGCATTGGGGAATTGAAAGCGTCGCTCTTCAGTGGGCCAGTCTGGATATCGAAGGCCAAAGTGTCCATGAGGCTTTGGCCTTGAAGCCATGAGGGGGGTGATTTCCTCGAATCTAACGGCACCATGAAACTTACTTAGGACCAGAACTGGGGGTTTGTTTGCAAACAGTATGATTGTGCAGCTATAACTACCTTAACATATATTTATGGGCATGAATGTTAATTAATTAATGCCCATATGTCTTTTACATCTCTACCCTTTATACATACACTAAAAACTATTTATTAAATAAATGCCTTCTAGATGTGGACGTGATGCTGATTGATGAGGGGACAGTAAAATGAAGAAGATGTATGAATCTCGCCCTTAAGGAAAAAGGAAGCTAACACACATTGGGGCACCTACCCTATCACATACCCTAGACTGTATCTGTGTTACAATTACAATCGTGCTCAAGAATAAGCTTGAAAAGTCACATGATTTCTGTCACCTAAGTGATAAAATAAATGGCTTTTAAGTTTTCTTTTAACATATCGTCATTCGTGTATCTCCACACTTGTAGATTTGCATGATTTCTCTGTAAATTAATGGGAGAGTTCAGCTATGTATCCCTCATCCCTTCCTTTCTTTTATCCTGAAATTAGAAAAGAGCCTCGCATTTATCCAAGTTCATTTCTCCCTACCCCAACCCCTTCACCACTATTTATTTATTTATTTATTTATTCAGAATTCACAGTCAGGTATTTCCACTGAAGAGGCTGATTCTGGACTTCTGCCGTGGGGGAGTGTGACTAGGCAGAAAACCTGCCTCCAAGCACAGATTTTCCTTTGTACCTCCAGGGATAATCAACAGACCAACCCAGGAAAGGAATTCCAAGTAGAGTTGTCCTAGTAAGCTAAAATTAGAAAGGGAAAAGGGCAGAGGAAAGAAGGAAAGGAAGGGAGAGAGAGAGTTGAAAAGAGACGCATAAGCATACTGTGTGGGCTCTTCCTCTTGGAACCTACACATTATTATAATATTTATATAAGCAAAATTTCAAATCACTATTTAAATGCTAGCTGTCTCTATTCTAAATACTCTCCAGTTCCTTATATCATGGTGGGAAGGGACCTTAACAATCAGACTGTCCCCCATCAACAATTCAAATAATATTTTAAGAGTTATTCAAATATATTTGGTTATTAGACAGGTTTACTGGAAAAATAAAATAAAAATGAGTGCCTCATCATTTCAGTTTTTAAATCAACACTACAAGGAACCTTTATGGAGATGAAATACATTTGCAATAAGAATGCTTTGAAATAAACACTACTGAGAAAGCTTAGTGAATGATTATATTTTATTTCAATAGAAAAAAACAAATGAACTCTGCTCTTGTCTTCTGTTTCAACATCGTGTCTCTCTGTCCCTCCTTCTCCTGTAATAAATATTCTCTCACCAGCCCTGCTATGACAATAATGCAGGTGAACTCTGCACCATGTACGTCTGTCATTATTAATGACCATGGGAGAGAGAAACGATAACTCACTCTTTTAGGAACCAAGAGGCTAAAATGCTGTAGAAATTTCCTTTCACGTTTTTTGCTCAAAGAATATTTGCATTTATCCTTTCTAAATTCAGGAATAAGCCTCAGAAGCAGAATAGAAAAACTCTCACACATTTAACTTTAATTTAAAAATAATGTTATAGCAAAGACACTTGCTGTATGAGTGTTAATTTTTATCACAATACTATACTCAATGTTTTAGGTATCACAATACACATAATCCTTTTAATTCTCAGGTTATAAAGACATTTTATGGCAGGAAACATTAAAACGTCTTTACCACAAGCTTAAATAACATTCCATATGATTATACCACAGAATATTCTTACTAAAGTACTTATTCCATTCATTGGGTTTCTAAAATGCATATTTATTTTAAAATAAGCCTTCCGGGTATTTTATACTTGAATTATGAAAGAAGTCTTAAAATATTATTTTATTATCGAAGTACAAACCAAATACTACAGAGATAAAGAAAAACACAGAGAGATAGCTTTCTTTAAGAACAAAGGTCCCTCACTCACTTAGAAAAATGAGGGAATGATTGTTACTATTGTGCAAAAAATAGCCACAGTCTAAATTAGTCATGTTTGAACTGAATGACAGGTAGCACTCTCTGGTAAAATAAAAATATACCAATTCATGCAAATATCATGTTATTTCTAACTAATTCCTAGGTAACAACTTTCTGTCCATTCTCAACTTTAAGCTACCTACTATTAGTATCTTTTACTTCTCCTTAGCATTAATGCTGATGAAATGTTGTCATGAGAGTTACTTTGACTTATTGGAAAAAGACTTTTCCAGAACATAAAGTTTAAGACTTCAATAGTTTGGGACGGCTCCTTTAAAGCCACTAAAATGCTCCACTAAGTCTCCCTTGTCTTCCCACCCACTCCTGACAGGGCTTTACACTGTCTTACTGACATGTGAAATTCTAGAAATGTCAGCTTATGGCAAGGGTGCAGTTTATGTTGTTATTAGTAGCTGTCTTAGGAAGTGTAAAGGAATATCAGAAAAATAATTTTGTCTTTTAACAGATTTCTAGAATACAGCAAAATAGCCACAAATTTCAAACATTCTTTACCCAAATCCCAAACTAAAATACAATTTTCCAATGTAATGCTAAATATAAAGGAATCGCATATAGCAATAGATACTCTGTAGTAGTAACTCTGGATCCTATGTCTGCTTAAATGATAAATCATGCCAAATAATAAGGGAACAAACCAAACAAAGAAACATAAAAAATAGATAGAAGTGGGCCCTACATATCTGCTTGAAAATTTTCATTATCCTCCAGATACTAATTATAGCACTGAACAAAAAGCCTTTGATCTGAGAGCCATCCCTCCACCAAACTTTAAAGAAAGCAACCCTTTCCATTATCATGTGCAGTTCAAGAATGAATGGACAATAATTAGTCATATTCTAATACCACAATTTTTAGTTACCAGCAATTAAAGACTACATTCAATATCTAAATTAGTTCATCCAGACTGATGTCTAGAAGAGTTTTTCTTATGTTTTCTTCTAGAATTTTTATGGTTTCACGGCTTACATTTAAGTCTTTTATCCATCTTGAATTAATTGTTGTATATGGTGAGAGACAGGGGTCCTGTTTCATTCTTCTGCATGTGGCTATCCAGTTTTCCCAGCACCATTTACTGAATAGCGTTGCCTTTCCCCAGCGTATGTTGTTATCTGCTTTGTCAAAGATCAGTTGGTTATAGGTAGATGGTTTTATACTGAGTTCTCTATTCTGTTCTACATTCACTTTTAAGAAAAGTTGAATCTAGTCAAACACATTTGATTGATTTTTTAAAATTATATTATACCAAATCACCAATTTGAAATTGTCATTATCAAGTTCATTTTTGGTTCGAATGTAAATATACTAGTGGAAGGCAGCAGCCTTAGTATTGATAGAGGGACTCTTTTATTTAACAAATGGTCCTAGCATTTTTCCTATTAGTGTGAGGCTCAGGAGAAAGAAAAAGAGAGAGGTTTTTTTTTTTTTTTTTTTTTTTTTTTTACAAACCTTTGTTCCCCTGAGTCTCCTGTTACAAATTTTCAGGGTGAATCAAACTATCCCACCAAAGCCCACAGAGTATAAAATGCTGTTTCACTCTTGGGGTGTAGGGAGCACATCATTCCCCCCGATCCTCATTCTTATCTTCTCCCCTCTGGTCCACATTCAGAAGACACAATCAGGCCAAATAGGTTTGTTTCCATTTCTGTCCTTTTTATTATTTATTTATTTATTTGTTTATTTTTGCTAAATAGAGTCTCATCACCAGTGTTATAAAGCAGCTTATACCTTAGCCCCACTTAAATTTTAAGTCACTAAGACCAAAAAAGAAGTTATCAATAAAGATTTCAAGGACATAAAATCACTCAATTCAACAAACTGCTCTGAATCAAATTAGTCTGAAACACTTTATCCTTAAAACTGCAACAACATTGTGATACTAAATATTCAATATTATCAGTCAGGCAAATTGGCCCAGGTCAAATGAGCAAATCTAAAAAATGAGATTGCTAAATTTCGCGGCTTGATGGCTTCGTAATAAATAATGTGCTTCTATTCAATCTGTACATTAAGTCTTTTATGTGGCCTTAAGGCACTCTCTGATGGGTATGCCCGTTACAATGTAGCCATAGAAACTGACACATTTATTTCTTGGATTAGTGTGCCACTGAAAATATTAATATGATGCAGTAAATGGGGATTTAATCTAATCTACTGATGGTAGGATGAAGTTAGTAAAAGGTTGAGTGCCCTTATGGAGAAAGAAAGATTACATCTGCAGAGAGAAGCTTGTTATTGGTTACAAAGATCAACTAAACAGCCTATGACATATTATGCACTTCCTACGTTTAAACAGACTTTGTCAAACTCAGCATGCCAGGTTTTCTGCAGGCTGAAAGAATGCTTTAAAAATGAAATATATATTTTTAAAGCTTTCTATATCTAAACTGAAACATCTTTTCTCTATAAGCATAAACAGAAGAGCACACACCTCACAACACACTTTGTGAGGCGTGGTGAAGCTGGCGTGCGTGCCCAACCATGAATTGTGTTTTGTTCTGATTCGAAGGCATTTCCTTAGTCTTTCAGCTATACCAAGGGTTAAAAAAAATCAGAAGAACTTCATCAAAGAAAGCCAATTTTGTTTCACATGTTCAGAGAAAACACAGCTAATCAATTTTGCTGTTACTTTTGTTAATTTCTAACTTGGAATCAGATATCGATAAATATTCCTTCAATTGTGGAATAGATCACGTTTGACTCTGCTGTCTCCTAATAATTCACAGGACTCTACGTGTGTCCCCCCTTTACTCTGCAGCAAACTACATAAATTTCAAAGATATATTCTGACAGATGAAGCATTGTTGAAAAGCAAAGTACGGCACTTTGTCCTTGAAATGTTAACATGTGATGCCATAAAGTATTCAAATAATAATTTACTCAATCTTTCAGGGTAATTAATTAAAATGCTCGAGATGTTGGAGAAAATCACCTTGAGCTTATAAAACTGGAAAGCCCCCCCTTCCCCTCTGCACGCAAGCTGCCCCAGCAGACCTACCACATGCCTTCCCAGTTATGGGGTTTGATTTCAGAAGATAATAAATAGCCAGGATCTAATTTTGCCATGTCACAACCGATTATGTTTCACAAGAAAAGGTGGAGTGCTCACCTACCAGATGAAGGTGAAACATAAAACCACTTTTATTTATGTCATGCGTCCAAATTCAACTCAACCTGGCCCTGGGTCCTGTGAGTGTGTGGACTTTCACTGTCATGCGAATTTATGTACCTCAAGAAAGTGTCAAATATAAACATAAATTTAATCAAAGGGATGGAAACCTTTATTATAAAAAAATAAACACATTTTTGACAGCTAATATAAATTATTTTAATGCCTTTTTTTTTTTTACTACTTTTCAGAAGGTCACAAAGAAAGAATAAGACATTACACAGATACAGCCTTTGGCTATATCTTAATTCAGGTGATGATTAGCAGTATAATTTAGACCCAGACTTATTTTCAAAGGTATTTTTTTTTTTCTTTCAGAAGTCCATTTCGGCTATCTTAATCAATTGCACCATTATACTTTGTAAACTTCTGCAGGGGTAGGTAACAATGGGAAGGAAAATTTATCATAGGTATTTATATTCCAATGGGAATAGAATCAGACGTAAGTTCTTGAACTTCCAAGTAAAATGAAAGACTGTAAACATTCTCTGGATGAGTTTGGACAAAAATATGTTTCTAGATCACGGATATGATTTCTACAGCATTTCATTTTGGGTACAGAATCCAAGGCAAAGTTTGGACATCACAGTTCCTGTTTCTGTTCATGTCAGGAGGATAAAACAGAAGGCTGATAACAATAGATTAACAAGCCCCGGGTATTACTCAGCCATTCCCCTTAGTTGGATAGGCTTTGGACAGAATTTTAATGACTAAAAAAATTGCATATGATGAATAAGGATGTCATTTTCAATTAACATGAACAAAGGATCATTCCCATATTTGGCAAATGAGGTAGCTGTGGTGTAAGAAAAGCTGGAGCATTCACAGACAATGCATCACCGCTTGCAAATCAAAACAAACTGATGACATTTGGGTACCCTTGCACAGTGACATGACTACACATTTTTTAGCAGGTGCTTATTAGCCACAAGTTATAGATCACACTAATGGCCTTCTCTTAACTGAAAACAATACTGATCTTAGTATTATTAACAGTTAATGAAATGTAATACTTAAACAAACCTAAATGGACTGTAACTGTGCCAGCATCCAAGTTTATTTAAGATAAAATAAGTATAGACCTAAAAAGAATTAATAATCATATTCCATGGCAAAATGGAAATCAAGATCTTAATAAAGCCTAATCCCTTGAATTCACTTTGCGAAAAGTCTGCCAACAAAGCCTCATGCTGACGGTGGACTTAGCATATGTGTTTAGAGTGTAGCATACATGCTTATAACATAGCATACAAGCTTATGATGTAGAAAATGTGTTTACAGCATAGCATACATGCTTACGACCTAGGATGAGCTTAGGCCAAAGCATAAGGGTTTATGACTTAGCATACACCTTTAGGGCTGTATGAAATAGCCATTACCTTTCAGTCACATACTGTTGTACCTTTTCTCACTTTAGGGTCATGTCTCGAGCTCAGTTGGTTCTGGGACCACCGCAGAGATCTCTTTCGGCTCTCCAGTAATCTGGAGGGTACATTCAGTTAGAGTTCTGCAAGTCCCTCAAATAGCCACTATTTTGTTTAATAGTGGCACCTGTTGGAAATGACTTCTCAGATTCAGTGACCACCATGGGATTCCACTTACTCCTTGGTGGCATGTAAGAGCCTCAGGGAAGCAAGACCAGCCCGACTCTATCCAAACCCATTAAGCCGGAAGTTCTGGATGCTAATACTGCCATCTACTCTGGGAACTTAAGACTTTATGACCAGCATTCTCCAGTAATGGTCCATCAGATTGAGTTCCCCACTAGACTCAACACACTGGCCATCGATGTGGTCACATGCTTTTGATGTACTATGGCAAGATAAAAAACCATTTTTTCTTAAACTTGTTCTACTGGATTACACAAAGTTAAAGACGTAACAACACTGAAGGGCTGCTCAAAGCCTTTCATAAGCTAAGATGTAATGAGTCTCTAAGAGGAGAATATTGAATGCAGTTATGTTTTAATTTATTTGGACACTTCTCTCAAGGAGCATTTATTTAAAAATCCACAAGACATAAATATTTTCAGCACACAGTGTGGAAAATCCTGCTGTAGGTAATGGAATAGGTCACTAAATATGAAATGTCCAATTTTGAATCAAAAGGGTAGTTTATTATACCTCAAACAAGAAGCAGTATAATTAATCAAAGTACACAGATAAACTATCGACACAGTTTTGACATCTTAATGGTAGCTTGTTTATGCCAGCAGCAAAGAAGCCTGGAGAGCGATTGGCGATGAAATCACAAAAGGCATTTTCCATAGCTTGTTGAGAATTGAATATTTTTCCTTGCAAGAAGGGGTCCAAAACCTGGAAGAACTAGTCAGTTGGTGCAAGGTCTGGTGAATACAGTGGATGACAGAGAGTTTCCAAGTCCAGCCTCTGCAGTTTGAGCAGCATTGTTTGTGCAACATGTTGTCAAGCGTTGTCTTGCAAGAGGATTGGCCTGTCTCTGTTGACAAATCTTGGCTGATTAATGGCAAGCATCCTCATCATTTCGTCCAACTGGGTGCAGTAGACATCTGCTGTAATTGATTGACCAGGTTTCATCAAGCTGTAGTGGATAATACCAGCGTTGGACCACCAAACAGACACCATTAGCCTTTTTTGATGAATATTCAGTTTTGGACTGTGTTTTGGAACTTCATCTTCATCCAACCATTGTGCTGAATGCTTACAATTGTTAAAAAGAATCTATTTTCATTACATGTAACAATACGGTGCAGAAATGGTTTGCCTTTATTTTGTGACAGCAAAGAAAGGAAGGCAAGCTTTGAGAGGATTTCTCTTCTGATGCTTGTTTAATTCATGTGGAACCCATCTATCCAGCTTCTTTATCTTCCCATTTGTTTCAAATGGTCCAATATTGTTGGAATAGTAATGTCAAACCTTGCTGCTAATTCACATGTAAGCTGAGATGGATTCGTTTAAACTATAGCTTTCAGCTCATCTTAGGTCTTAGGTCACCCATCTGGCTCATTTTCAAGATAAAAATCACCAGAATGGAACTTCTCAAACCATCGACGTACTATGGATTCATTAGCCACATCCTTCCCAAACACTTCATTGATATTTTGAGCTGTCTGTACTGCATTGCTTCCACAACGGAACTCATATTCGAAAATAACAGGAATTTTTGACTTATCCATGGTTTAACACAAAGTGCTCTAAAAAAAATTTGAGAGATAATCACAAGCCAAACCATGCGTTTGAAAGACTGAGGATATACCTTCACAATAAAAAAAAAAAAAAAGTAAGAAGTGTCAAAGTGAAATGTCAGAGATATCAACTGTCTAACTTAGTACTTAAGGAAATCAGACATTTCATACTTAAGAACCTAATACAAGTATCTGTCCACGATTCTTTAAGTTTTGCGTAAATCTAAGAGTTCCTTGGTAGAACTCATCAGGTGTTTCTAATGCAGGACATGACCAGATATCATCTGATGTCAAGAGGTGGGCATTGTGGATATCATGTATCCTTTGTATATCTATAATTAAATTTGGAAGGAAAAAGCAAACCAGAGAATGTCACCTGTTAGTTAGCCCCTGATATTAACAGAACCATCTCCGAAGGAAGAAGAAACCCAGGATGCTGGGAAGACTTAGATACAACTAAATCTGAGCATATGATTCCATCTCCCAGTTCACAGAGTAACCAGGGACTTAACTTGGAGAACTTCCTCTAAGCCCTCAACACAAATCAACCACCTTCCTCATTCGTCCTTACTTGCTTCCCTCCAGTTGCAAAGCACAGGTGTCCTTCCTTCTACTGCAGGCAACCCCACTTCTGTCCCAGTGGGTTCTGAGCTCTCTCCACCAGCTTTGACACCATCGTATTTCCCCACTTGCTCCTTCTCTAGCAGTGCTGTCCCCTCACATACAAATACACTCAAGTCTCTCCTGTCCAAAAATAACCACTCATGCTCTGTCTTCCCCAACGATTGCTCTTTCCCTCCCCTCTCCATCTCAGGTAAATACTGAAAGAGCCATCTGTACTGCTGGCCTCAACAGCCTCAATTCTCTCTCATTCCTCGGTCTATGACTGCCTGGCTTCAAACCTCAGTACTCTGTTCAAACTAATTCCATCAAGTTGCCAGTGATGCCCTTTTTAAAAAGGTCTATGGCCGTTTCTCAGTCTCTGTCTTATTATAATAGTCACTGTTGATGACACACTTCCCGGGACTCTCTATTCTTTTGGCTCCCTCAATACCACTCTTTCCTGATTCTCTCTGACCACTCCTTTTTATTTCTTTTTGGGGGTCTCTTCCTCTGTTCACCCCCCAAACGTGGGCTATCCCATGATTCTTTTCCTTTATTCCCAATAGGCTGTTCTTAGGCAATACGAGCAGAGAGGTCTAGGTGTCAGTCTTAACTCAGTCTTGTGCTTAACACCCTAAGCATGAAACTGTTTTCACCTATAAAATGGGGTTCATAACAGCACATCTCTCATAGTTATTATAAAAATTAAATGAGGTAACATAGGTTATTCAGCACAGTACTTCATGCATGCCTGGTACGTGGTGTCAATGAACGTTGTTACCATGTTGGAAATGATTTTGTTTCTCAGTGACTAGCAAGCAACCAACCATCCACATCTGATTTTCCCTCCCACATACGTCCCAAATCTTTCCACTGATCTCCACCAGGATTGACCAGTGCTGCCACTCCATTCTCCCTTCGGCTTCGTCTAGCTCCAACGGTTTTCAAAATTTCTTCTAAGAAGTTCTAGGATTCCTCTTTTTTCTATCTCCTGTATTTATTAAATTTCAGTATAAGAATTGAGGGTTTTTTTTTTTTTTAGAGAAAAACAGGCTTTTGCGGGCTTTTATAAAAAAAAGTTGGAAGACTATCAGTCTGACAGATTCCTAATTGATATTCCTGCTTTCCAACCTGTCATCATAAATCCAGTCATCATACTAGAGCCAGAGTAATTGCTCTAAAATCTACATACGATACCTCACTTCCTCTGGAAAACCTTTAAATAACTTACAAACATCAACAAACAAATGCCAAGCTCTTTAACCATAACTCATGAGAAGAGTCTTGCCCCACCCCCATCCTCATCCCTCTTGTTCTAGCAAAATCAGCCTGCAGGCAGCTCCCCAAAGGCTCATGAAGACTGATGCTCCACACCTTCGCTCATCCTGGACTCTTGGTCTGGGAAACATTTCTTGACATTATCCTGGCTAATTCTCACTGACTCTTCAATTTCCATCGTCTCCCCACCCCCATCCAGGAAGTCTTTGAATCCAGGCTGGGTTAGAGCCTCCTTTTGTGCTTCCTGTGCATTGTTCCATCTTAGCACTTCCCATGATTGGGCAGGATTGGCAAACAGGTGGCAGGTTGGATCCCCAAACCAACAAATAAGCGTCATCTAGAAGTAGAATCTTAAGGCTATATCTGAACTCAGTGAGAAAAAGTCACAAGGTCTATAAGCACTTTCTCCATGGGCACAGGATAAGGTCAGGGTAGAGCTTCTACATTTCAGACCTATTCATCCTTCCTATGTAGTAGTGAGAGCCTCCTTCCAATTTTGACTTCATCACTTACTGGTTGTGAGTGGTATATTATGCCCAAGATTCATCTCTCCATTACACTGTCCACTCTCATAAGAGCTGTGGAGAAATAACGCAGGTGAACACATCTACGGAACTGTGAAGTCCTTGAGCAAACTATGTCTTATTCTTACTTTAATTCCCAATAGAACCAAGCACAGGTGGTGTGTGCTGAGTTAACCACCACTGAATAATTACCACGTACTTTGTTATGTCTAGACGTAGCCTTAGTGCTGAGTACATCACTTTTATTGGAGATATTTCAGTTGCTAGCAAAGCTTCTGAACTAAGTCCTATGAATGTTGTTACTTCAATAAATGTTTTCCTTAAGCCTGGTAAAATAACCAAATATTTACAGGTATTGCTGTACCTTCGAAATGAGGGAATACCTGTCTAGAAAATGTACCTGAAGTCTTTTCTTTCTCCTGTAAAACATAAACTTTTCTGCTCAGATTCACTTGCAACAAGAACCTGTTTGCTTGAAATACATTCTTGGTTCTGCATATATGATTTTAATTACATAGTAAAGTAACTTGATAGTGTTTAGCTATAAATCCTAATTATTTTCCTTAATAATTCATCCTTTTAAAAATGACCCAGGAGGACTCACTTAAAGACTTGATCAACTTACACTGACATCTTGGTAAGTGCCAATAACAAAGTTTCCTGCAGAGAATGTCACATAATTTGCATTTACCTACCAGCCTGCCACATTAAACAAAGCAAATATCTGCTTATAACATTGGAATAACAAAGGAGTGATGGCAGTATTAATGTAAACAGGCAAAGTAAGGATTTTCAACCATTATTTACTGAACAATTATGATAAGCAAAATAAAAAGAATATGACATAGAACATGATTCCAATTTGGTTAAAAATTACATGTTTTACAGATTTTTAATACTCAATATATATTTAAATATATCTTTAATAGCATAAATATTTATGCTTAAATGAAAATACAAAGGGAATGGAAACATATACACTAAAGTATAAGCAGACATTATTTCTGGAAGCAGAATTAGAGGGGAGAGTGGGAATGTTTTAACTTTTATTTCTATACAATTTGAAATGTAATAAATATAATATTAAGAATTATACTAGTATTATATAGTATATTATAATAGCATGATATATTACATATGGAAATATATATTATTTAATATTATAAATAAAAAAGTGTACTATTATACTATACACTATACTATATGCTATCATAATAGTATACTATTATACCAGTATACCTTACTAGTATAATATTGAAATATTAGTATACTATTATAATTATTACATAATTATTGGGTTTGAAAGGTTTTTATAATAATTGGGCAGTTAATTATTTTATTTAATTATTATAATTGTAAGTAATGATAATAATCGGGTTCGAAAGACTTTGTAATTAAAATATTTCTAAAATGCAAGCCAATAATCTGCATGAGTCACAGTGCTGAAGGACTGCTGAAGTGGTGTAGAGTTTAGAAGCAAATCCGCAGACTGCACTTTTAACGGGTTTGACCTTTCTGAGGAATGAGCAGGATCCTTTAAAGTTATCTAAGCCCCCAAGGAGGTTTACATTTCTACAGACAACTCTATAAGAGAAACACATATTTCAGTCACCTTCCATTCTGGTTCCTAAAGAAAAGACATTCAAAGAGCCTTTTGGTCTTACCAATGTCACTACATTTGGTAGTGGCACAAAAAGCCTACAGCTACACTGGATCTCAAAATAATGATACAAAAAGACTAGTATTGGATACTATTATTCGAAATTCATGAACATTTGCATTTCTTTTAAAGCACTATCTCTACCTTACATGGTCATTATACAAATGTCTTTATACACCCCATTGTGTTCTAAGCACCTGAGGGCAGGAACTATGATCATATTTGTATCTTCCATGATTTTGTTGTTAATGTTTGTTGAATTAAGTAATTCAGGTCACTTGTTTTAGGATATAATTTGACCTTATAACTACATACATAAAGATAATATTTGCTTTAAAAGCTTCTTCTTTTTTTTTTTTTTTTTTTTTTTTTTTTTTTTTTTTTTTTGGTTTTCCATAGAAATTTCAGAGATACATTCGGCCCACATTCTAACACATTAAAAAAATTACCCCTAAGATTTCAAACATTCCCTTCAAGGAACTTTCTTGCATTGTCAATGTTGACTTTATGTGCATTTAGTTCCCTCACGAATACTTTGCAAGAAAAATCACGTTAAAAATGATTTTAAAAAAGCAGATTCTTACATATTCTTTAAAAATAAGACTCCAATAAGGTGAAGCAAATTAGCATTTTCACAGATGTTCTCATTGAGAAAGTGACTTGAAAGTTTAGGTAGGCATGCTGGTCATCTCATGGATTCCAGAATTCAGCAGAACTGATTGACTTAATAATAGATGTATGGAGATGTATTCGTATCAGCTTACTCATTTAGCACATCCCCATTCTGTGACATTTACTGACCACATGATTTTAAATAATTCACTTAAACACACTGAACCTCAGTTTCCTTTGCTGTAAAATGGAGATCCAAATAGCCCACTGACCACCTCACCCCCACAGTGCTGTTATGCATTTCAAATGTACGTACAAATGCCTGAAAACTGTGAGGGGCAATACCAATTAAAGGATAATTGCTCCTTATCAAATTACTAATAAAAGAATAAATGGAATGATAATGTCTCTTTTAGACTCTTATTATCACCTGCTGAAATAGACTAACATGGTTTCAAAAGTGATTAATTAGTCTAATTTTCTAGCACCCATTAGCATTCCTAATGATAGTAGTGGCCATTTGAAGAGCTTTTGCTCAATCCCTATCATGCAGGAATCCTCTAACCCATCTTAACTTCTTTGCACTGTGGCAATTTACTTTTTACTAACCTCAAACCAAAGCTAAAAGTGATAACCAATACAGACAATGCAGCCCTCCAATTTGAAAGTGAATTCCTCCCCATTCTATAGACTACACGGTGATAAAACTGTGTTCAATGAAATCCAGATTGTCCTGAAATATCTTAGAAGCAATTTTTAAAACTTGGTGACACACACAAAAATCATGAGTCTATAATTTAGTTAAAAGATTAAAACTCAACCCAGAAATTCACAACAAAGTTAATTTGGCTCCTGCTTCACAGACAATGGTCATAGTATCATTTCCAGGAATTTTAGAGATAGCTAGAGACACAGAGTTTCACAGGAGGGGAGGCTTGCTGCTGAATCTTGTAGACATGTGCATACACCTCCAGGAGCAAGTGCAGGGCAGACTCAGCTAAGAACCAGGTGGAGTGTGCTCCTGGTGTACTCACACCGTCTTTCAGTGAAAGGCCTCCTGTTCTTTCTGACCCAGCACCCAAATGTCCTACACAAAAAAGTCTAAAGGCCTCTTTGGTTGAGACTTCTTTATCTGACATCTCTTAGGGTCTAATTTAATGTGATAAATTAATCCGAGTTAGTGTGTTGGTGGGACAAGGCTAGAGGGCCATCCCAGCTGAGATGCATATTTTCCTGGGGCCAACTGTAGACAGTACTCCAGCTTTTGTTTTGGGACTTATTGGTGACCAAAGGGACCCATAGCCATAAGTGGGGGAGCAAGCGCTTGATCTGGAAGTCAGCTGGCACCTTCAGGTGGGATGTCCTTGAGGTGATGCCATCTCTGGGAAGGTTCTGACCACAGGTCTCAGATGGTAACTTTACCAAGCTCATGACTACACTGGTGTGATATTACAAACAATGCCATGGGTTTCCATACCAGTCTGAGGAGGCCAGGGAATATTAGCCAATGAGTTTCAGAAGTGTTGGAGTTTACAGACAGCAGGAGTTCTTCTGGCAGTGTTTATGCAACCAGAGTGAGTTTTGCAGAAGCAGCAGCAGCAACAGTAACAGCAGCTAATGTTTACTGAACACTTCTGTTCCAGGCAGTCTGGGTGGGTGCTTTATATGATTTTTATCATTTAATCTTCACTATAAATCCTATAAATGAAATAGTGTCATGATTTCCATTTTGCAGATGGGGAAAACCAAGGCACAGAGAACTAAAGAAACTCACCCCAAGTTTCCTCTGCTTCCTTCGGGCCTAGAATTCTTTCTTATTTATCGTACATTCTACACCAGAGCTGCTGGAAAAATCTATCTGTATAACTCAAATAAATCAACAGTTAGCAATGGAATGATTTCTGCTATGGCCTTGAATAACTGTACAGGATGGTATAGAAAGTCTCCAGTGTTCTCTTGAGGAACTGAAAATAATTTAAAAGTTTTCAAATATGTAAACATTATGTTTCACAAACATATGATTTTAATATTTTGTTTTGTTTCCACGTGTCTTCTAAATATAAAGGTTATCTTTGGGACTACTTCAACAAGTGGTTGTCAAACCAGTTGGTCAAAGCATATTGCTGTTTTTCAATTCTTCATGGTGGGCCTCTAAATTTGGACCAAAGTCAAATTTTGTCTTTGTCCTAACTGAGATAAATTACTTACGGTCCTATCTGGTCAGGGGGCACATCGAAAGGAATACATGACATGAAGCAGTCAGCACAAATACTATCTTGGTGCAGCTAAGGTAAGAAATGTAAAGATGTAAGAGTCACAATGAGCCAAAGTCCAAGAAAAGGGCAGCTACTGGCACATCCAAAAGCATGGCCCCGTGGGTGCCCACGGCATGCCAGCACCAGGCTCGATGGCAGTGAGAGTGAGCTAGGGAGCAGCAACAGAGCTGAGCAAGATTCCTTTTTACAATTGTCTGAAACTTTGTTTTTAAGGCACTGACCTATTAATTCCTTTTAAGTACAGTGTCAGAAATTCTAGAATATTTGCTTCCACGTGTGAACCAAAAAGGTTAAGAACAACTGACTGAAAATCTAGTGCTAAGAATATATTTTCTCTTTCATGCTATTCTCTCTGCATTTTTTTATTTTTCAAGTATAAACTTTTTTTCCCCCCAAACCAAAAACTTCTTAAAGTCAGGAACTCTGCCTCCTTGAACCCTGCTGATACTATATTTGTGAAAGATAGAGCCGGGTGATATAAGGCAGGTCCGTTTTGAAAGCCTGCACACTCTCCACTTAAAATAGGCCTTTCAAGTTTGCCTGAGTGAGAAAGGCTAGGACTTGTTACAGCGCAGTAAGAATCCTAATAATGATGATAATAAATCTGGGAGTGGGGGCAGGATATTGTTTTAATCAAGACACCTGGATGTGGCTGTGTGGCTTGTTCCTTCAGGCCCTGCTAAATCTCTGGCCTCTTCCCAGCTCTCTGGGACCTCTGGCCACCTGTCCTCCTACACCATCCTTCCTGACATCTGATTCCCAAGTTCCTTTTCTAATGTATGATCCATGACTTGCCCTACTAGTACAGTGATACCTAGGAGAAACATTTTATCCATTGCCACCATAATAAGCCCAAGTTGCCCTTTAAGCCAAAAATGGTTCCAGCATACCTCAGTTAAAAAGAGTGAAGTTTTCTGATAAAATGGTATGCTGAAACTAGTTAAAACCATGTTCACAGGCTGCTCTAAGTTTTGCTTTTCCGAAACCTACCTTGCTGTGCTATTTGGGTGTTATGACGGATGCCATGGTGCCTTTTCTCTTGATATGTAACAAATGACAACAGCATTAGATTTTTAAATTTGTGTCTGTAATGAAGATGATACTCTGGTTGTTGTCAGTCTCAGAACCTGTTGATATTATGGAGTTTACTGTTTAACAAGCCAATGGATACCTCCGGCTTCTTGGGCAGGAGAGAATCTTAGAGGTGATTAAGCTTCTAGTTTTAGAGAGAGAAAAATGAGAATTAAAAGTAACTTGCCCCACATCATGTGGTTAGTTCTATGATTAACATCCAGGGCCTGGGATTCCATCTCCATCTTCTTTCTACCACACTAAGCTACAAACAGGGCCATTTAATGAATTGATTTTGTTGCCATCACTAGTCATAAGAAATAGATAAGAAATTACCTAGAAACCAGACCTCAAATAGTTTGATACCAAATAAATTAATAATTACATTGTTTCAAAAAGTATACCAAAAAAAATTGAGGTATGTAATCAATTATCTGAATATTTCTGAACATTTGACATTATAGACTTATAGGAATACAGTACCCTCAGGGTATTAGCATTTGACTCAAATCTCCAAATTTTCAAAGGGGAAACAATCACTCTATGTTGGCATTTGACAGCAGGAAACACATAAGGTGATTATATTTTAACTATTTCCTATTATTTATATTTTAAATGTCATTACTTTACAGGAGATGGCTTAATATGTTGTTGTTCTAATGTAACTACCGTTTGAGAGTGAAATAAAATGATAAAGAAAAAAATTCATTAAAGAGGGTAACAGACTGTACCATATGGCTCTCAAAGTCAACCAAATCTCTTTTTGGAAGACTCTCAAAGACCCTAAGAACTGGCTATTTTAAAAGAATATTTCTCTTTGTAATGTAAAAGAAAGGTTCTTGATTTTGTTATTAAATGTAAATGTATTCTGTATTTGACTATATGGCATTCCAGTTTCCATTTAAAGACATGGAGTGGAGTTGTGTCTTTTTTCCCCATAAAATGTGATTATAGAGAAAAGAAGAGCTTTTGAGTAAATTATTTGAAGTAGAAAATCTTAAACAACCTCTTTCAGGGAAAAGAAGCTCTAACACTGGGCAACACCATAATTCTCAGGTTGTTACAGACACAAACACACTCGATTAATACTGTGTTGTTTTCATTTTTTTTCTCTTTGACAAAGAGCACAAATAAATATCCAACATGCTAAAACACACGGCCTAATTCTGCAAGCCATTATAACGAAGTCCTTTGAATTATTACAAATGCTCGAGCATTAAAAATTCATCAGCAAGGAGAGAGGTGCTCTCTATTTGTGGTGCTCTGAATTTAAACACAACCCGCCAAGAATGGCTGATTGTCCTAAGGAAGCGCCGCTGACAGACATCAGCAGGTCTGTGCAAACGGTGTATGGAAAAGGTAATAAGAGCTTCAGGAGTATATTTCAGCCCATATAACAAAGTAATTGTGAAAGTGTAATTGCAATCTGGTTCCATACCGTATTAGGGTAAGAAATGAGATGGTAACAAAACATGAGATTCAGAATTATTCTGTAAGCAATTTCTACAATGACTGTCTCCCAGAATATGTAGAATTCATCAGAAAAATAATTTTAAAATGCCCAGTGGTGTTTACCATTTGAAATCCATTGTGATGAACCTGAACAAAATGAACACTGATTGTTTTACCATTCTAAAAATATCCTGAACTTATGAACAACTTCAAATATAAAAATGGTATTGAATGATGTTAAACAACTGATTTCAGCCCATTAAAGCATTTTTTAAAAAGGGGTTGAGCATGAACCCTATTGTTTATTTTTTTAATGATATCTAGTTCAAATTTCCAAAGATTTAAATATTTGCACGATTAGAATTTCAATTTTTAAAAATTCATTCCTTTGGCTACTTCATAAACAATCACTATTGGCTTAAGTTACCAAGTTATGCATCCTACGGGCTATCAGTTGCTCTCGCAGCAAGACTTGAGACAGGGCAAGGAATGCTGGTTTTGCTCTCAGCTGTATCATCCATACTCAAAGAAAGGAAAAGCAGCAGAGAAGATAAATTGTGAAAGAACACAGGGATATTTAGAGCTCAATAGTAACAGTGTTTAGGTCAAATATTAAAATTGTCCATTTAATTCTCAACTGACTCATCATCTATTAATTGGGTTATTTATATCACATCTAACATTATTACCTCTGTAAGTGCACAATTTTTTTTCTTTTTCTATCCCCACCACTTTAACACAGTTCCTGGCACATAGGAACCACTCAGAAAATATTTAGTGCATAAATTAACCAATATCTACAAATGTCATGCCCCTGGAAGCTGAGCCTGTAATAACCTTGTGACACATACCTCAAAGCCTACAGAAAAATAGGCTATGGAATCATATGTAAGGAATCTGCTTCCCTTTGTCATTAATTTTTTGTTCCATTTTTATGGAAGCTTGTGAATAAATGTGCATAAACTGCAGACATACACAGCATTCCTTCCCCAGCCTGCCAGTGCAGATGAAACTTCACAATGTGTTACATGTAAGAAATTACCTTGATTTGGGTAAAGGCAAAATCTAAAATGCTCACCCGTCTAAACTGAGTCTCTAGAAGAAGAAACATATTCTCGTCACTACAAGGGGAATACCCATTATTTACATATGCCTGTTTACAAAAAAAACTCGGTTCAAAAACAGATTAAGGATTAAATGAAGTAAAGAGGGGGAAATTCCAAAAAGCAAACCCCTGAGTCAGTGGTGTGTTATGGATGTCAAGTAGATAGGCTTTTGTGGAGAAGTCCTCCATGCACACACCTAAAATCCACGCATGCCACCCAGCCTAACGAGAGCTACTGTTGTCCCAGGACACTTGGGTCTACTGCGGCGTGGCCCAAGGATGAAGGAGAAGACAGGAGAGGCAGCTGCCCAGAAACAGAAGCCTGCTCTAGGCAAGAAGGCAAGTGGGAGAGTGCTAGTGAAAGGTCATCTAAGAAAACACTTGAAAGGAATCTTGAAAATAATGTCAACCATCTTACAAATTATGCTGTCTGTGGTGGAAGGAAGGGAGGGAGGGAGGAAAGGGAAGGAGGGAGGAAGAAATCCATGCCTTGGCCACCTGTTACGTTATAGGCCTCGCTCTGTCCTCTACCTGCCTCCCGCCCGCCCCCAAACCATCACCATCATCGTTCAGTTTCTTCATGGTCCTTTTTATTTTCCTGGATTTTCCAAATATTTTCAGGTTAGATCCTCTACTAGCACCTAACAATATAATATCACACCTGCCTACCTTCTGCCATCACTAAACATCATCAGTTGGTGCCAGTTATTAGCATTTTTTCTCTTCCACCTACACATAGGATATTTGACTTCCACGCTCTTTGTCACCATCTCCCTTTAAAGCACAATGTCGCGCTACCTACGCCGCCAGCAATTACTGAGCCTTAGCTAGACAGTCTTCCAGTTTAGACTAAGATCAAATACTTTGTTAAACTTTCTTATCAAAAGTAGAGAATTAGTGAAAGTCAGGGAAAAAATGAGGGGAAATAAAATGTTCCATTCTCTGTGGGAGAGATGACCTAATAAAAGGAACTCTTTCAAGGTCGCCAATCTATTTTTTAATAATAAGGATAAAAGAGCATTATGTTGTTTCATGCTTCTCAAACTCATACCCCTAAGAGCAAAGAACCATATGCCAAGGCAGTAGAACTATAGAATAGCATGGACTATCTTCTAGAACACAGAGTGGACACAACTGTTAAGTGCTTTAAAGTATCACATTTACATTAAAATAAACACGAGTGTGTTACAGAAAAAAGTATAAAATCCACGTATGGCTTAAAGATGAAACCTTAGGCTTCTAAGACCTATGCAGATTACAGAGGCTCTGCCAGGGTCTTCCTCCAGCCCCTTGGGGTATAAATTCGCCAGAAAAATTTAAGAACCTTGTTATGTGGATACTGGAACATTGTGAGATACCATCAAAAGTACTCATAAAGATTTCTTAATATGTTTGCACACTTTATTAATATGTTCCCCAAATTTACTAATAATAATATGTACATTTATCACTGAGCAAGAAATTTCAGGAAAGCAATTACTAATAATTTCCATAAATACTACACCACAATTAGAAAAGACCGAAAGTTAACTCAGCAGGTGTACTTATAAGACTATAGATAAAGCATTAATATTGATGCTAATGACTGGGTATCATCAATTAAAAAATAATCCGCATGTAGACTACAACCCTGTATGTGCTTTAAGAAGTTAGATTTTAATGTAACTGAACCTTTTGGCTAAAGTATAAAACCTCTAAAAGGTTATCATTCATCTGTAATTTGAAAAGGCACAGAATGATCAATACCTGATCATTCATTCGAACACGAGACTCCCCTGTGGAAGTCCTCTCTGCTACGCTCTTACTAGGGATGAACATTAGCCCACTGGCAATAGGCAGTTTGACTTCCGCACCACTCTATAACCGCAACACTATCTTCCTAAAACCCAGTTCTGATCTTTTCACTCCCCTTGCTCCTAAACAATTCCCGGTTCTCTCCGCCTTGCTTATTTCAGCAAGCCCCTCCCCTCCCCTCCCTAGGCCCCACTTCCCCGCTCAGACACCTCAATCCACAGCAGACCCCTCTCACACAGCCCTTGGTGTCACACCTCCACGGATTTCTCTTTTGCAGCTTTCAACTAAAGGAAAACTTTTTACACATGAATAATTAGTATCAATACATCTCTCGGATAATCGGATTTGTTTCCACGTGTTTCCATTTTTGCTCTGATATGAAGGGAGCAAGAGCCAAATTTAAATGTTTAATTTTCAAGTATATAAAATTATTAATTATGTAAAAAATGTTTAGTTCAAATGTTTGTAAAATATAAAATTTTATTTTAACTATATAACATTATTTAATTATATTAAAAATGTTTAGTTTTAATGCTTAATTATAGCTTAATACCTAGGCCAAGAAGTACGCTCGCATCTCTCTTTCCTGGTTATAATGTTCTACGTTAATACAATAGCCTTATTGTATATGTGGTTCTTATTTGAAGATGCCGCCCATCATTTTGAAAAGAGGTGGGAAGTCCAAAAAATAATTCCATAAATTAGGAGTAACTTTTCTCTTCCTCGTTGCTGAATTTTTAAGGCCAACTGAAATGCCATCTCCTCCAGGAAGCAACCAGGTTTCCTCCAAGTGCAATTCATTACTTTTCATTCCCCACGGCCAGCAGCTGACCACAGACGTCATACCTCATCAATTACGCTAAGCTGTGTTATAGTCATCCCTATCCCTCTCTGATTAGCCTGCAGGCAGGGTCCAGGACTTACTCCAGGTCTGGGACTTACTCATCTCTGTGCCTCCCCCTCTCCCCTTAACACTCAGTTGGTGTTCAGTAAATGCTTTTCAATTTCTAAAAATGAATTGTGTCCCTTATTAACAAAGCCCACAGCTTCTTAACAAGCACATTCCAAATAACAAAGTCTACTTCTTAGGCTAAAATATTCTCATTTCATCCCTGTGCAAATATTTGTATGGGGACTGCATTAGAGCTACCTGAAAATAAGAAGTTATAATGGAAACAGTGGCACAGCCTTAAGTGAGGCAACCAAAATAGGAATGACTTTAATACTTTTACTGAAATGTTCTCTGCTTGATAAAGTTCATTACTAGAATATCGTCTTTAAAAGTGAAATGCATTCAGCTGAGCACTTTTTTCATTTTGTAAATAGATTTTTTCTTGCCTGAGCTCTCAGTATAAAATACAAAATAGTCTTCCATAACATTAGAAAAATGTCACCCCGTACATAGAGCTAAATTTTTAAAATAAAATAGATTTTCTTCTTTACCATTTTAAAGGTACAGTAGTGCCTTCATACAGCCATCACCCTGTACTACACACCACGTTAAGGCTGAATCATCAGCCTGCAATTTGATATGTTCTAAAATGTGTTGAGATAACATATTATAGCCCAGAACAAAGTTAAGTCCCCATGGGATATCCTAAGGCTATAAAGTCACCATCCTTTCAACATTACCCTGCTTATTACTATGGTTATATTTAAAATGACCCTGGCACTAATCTTTTTCTCACCTATTCAAAATGACATAGAAAAGTAGCTATGTGCTAAATTTACAATCCAAGTGGCAAATATTCACATCAAATGAAAAATTATATATGGCATATTCATTATGAATTTTTTTTTTCTAATTTTACTTAAGTAAGTCCTTGATAAGTCTGGGGTTATTATAGCCAAAGTTACCTTACCAAAAAAAAAAAAAAAAGTTTTACTCTGCTTTAAAATCTCACATGTACTGGGTTTTAGACATCTCAGCAAGATAAATGGCAAATCACCACCACTGCATCTTGGCCAAGAAGTGAGAGCAAAAATGAATCTTTGACCTTTAAGTTATCAAAAAAAACCAAGGAGCCTTTTTCTATGAAATGAACATTCATATATTTGTTAATGTCATTTTACAACAAGCATTGTATTCTTGCGATTTTTACAATTCAGAAACAATTTTATGAACCTTCCACGTCTCAGAAATACATTCTTTCTTCCCTCCCCCGCCCCAGGTCAGGTCTCTTCTAAAGATTAAAAGTTATAGAAAGGTAACTGGCCTCAGTAAATTTTTCCACTGGCTTACATTTTTTCTTTCTTTTCAAAGTACTCTTTAGGGGGAAAAAAAAAGAAAGAAAGATAAACACACTTCTTACAGCAAGTGCCATAAGAAAAATATGTTCTGGCAGACTTTTCCCAACTTGTAACTTAAGAGAATTTACATCATCCAAGTATATTATAAGTGCAGAGAGTAAAAGAAAGAAATCCGAAAATAGATTTTTGTTCCACTTTCAAACTCCGAGGCTCAGGGAACACAAGTGTTTCACTTCAGAAATGAGTAACCAATGACTTCAGTACACATACACCTTTCTCCTTTTGGAAAAACTGCACATAAAAGAGCATTTTTTGGCACGGCTGACCTGCAGAGATATGGAGCTAAGCAGAGTCATGAATTCACTCACTCTGATATGCACACATGATACGCAATTAAAATCTCCATTCACATTCCTGCCGGCTTGTCAATCATGAGGAAAGCCTTTTTGACAACATTCAGCGAAGCGTACCAACTAACCGCTCAACAGGAGCTTAAACAGTAACAGCTTTTGTTACTAGCAAGAACGAATTTTTTACCAAGATTGGGTTCAATTTCTAAGAAATCATTATGCTCTGAATTTTAGGGCCTTCCATTAAAAATGAAAATGTGTCAAAAAGATTTTGTATGACAAGCTATATGATGTCATACCTAGAAAATATGAGATATGTAAAAAATCCTAACCTTTTCATCTGGGGGAATCTTTTTCAACCCCCCCCCCCAATTTAGAACAATGAACAATGATCTTATAAAGCAGTCTGCTGGGGAGGAACGTGACATTTCTAATTCATTCTAAAATTTTTGAGTAGAATTTTAAAACTTTTAAAATAGAACAGGACTCTGAACTCACTCAAAAAGTCGCCTACCAGTTTATAAACCAATGGAGAAGTGACTTTTTTAATCATGAAAAGAATATATAACATGCTAGAAATACTGCATGCATCAAACCTTTCAATTTATGAAGGTCTATAGAAAATATTATGCACATAAATTCTTTCCAGATGAACCCGGAAAGTACTCTGCTCATAACTTAGTTTCTGTTGAACATCTAATCAAAGACTGTGCCCTTCATAATAGCGTATTAGTGTGCTTTAAAGCCATAAATCCATAAAAACAGGGCTCAGTAAAATTGAATACAGGATGCTTGTTAATCTGCTGCTGTGTCTGTTTTGAGCAACTAACCTTGGATTACAAATTTGAAACAAGTTAATACTATCAGATATTGAAATATTTGTCTTCTTACTTATCATGCTCTGTAACTGAGAGAGCAGATGCATCCTGACCATTAACAGTCATGACAAATTGCCTTGCTAATGAACGTTACACACTGAAAGTGCCATAACTGATTAAACTACAATTTCCCACTACCAGATAGAGAGAGAGCTGGGGACTCCAGCAGTGGGTGACTCTGATATTCTGCCAACAGGCCTTCAGGGCACAGTGCGATATTTAGAAAAACACTCTAAATTCCATATGAACATATTCTGAAAGCCTATGTGTATACAACAGGTTTTTAAAGCACATTAGATAAAACAGCTTAGGTTGTAGCTGATGAACCATGAAAAATAGATGTGTTTAACTATTTGGTATCCTTGCAAGTATGTGTTAAAGAATATTCTCTGGTGCTGGTTTCTCTCTCTCTCCTTCCCTTTCCCCGCCCCCAAAACATTGCGTGTGCTTTGCATTTCACATAAAATCTTTCTTTTGTCAGTTCTTTTGTTGGTGCAAAATTGGCAGCAGTTCAAATTCAAAGTACTCCTATTCATTTACTGACCAATGTCATTCTAGTTCACATCAGCCAGAGAGCTAAGCTCTAAAAAACATAAAAGACTTGCTTCACCACTGACGAATAATGTGTACATTTTTACAGAGCTTAAACCTTAATGCTTTCCCTGAAACTAACAATACAGTATATCTTATCATTCCTTTTTCACAAGCAGGCAGCTGCTGAAACGCTTGCCACTTCAAAATATCAATTGCTTGCCAGAGTTGTCCTCAACACACCCTGTCAAACTCATGTATATTGTGCAATGAAAATGGTGCAGGGCTGAAAGCTAGAAATTGTGTCAAATTCTGCTGTAAGGGTATGATGTGCAAAGAACAATGTATGACAACCGTAGAGACTACAAACAATGGCACTGGAGCCAGGGACTTCATAGATCACAACTGCGCCTGTACATATTTTATTGTAGGCATTATATATTTAAAGCATGACAAACGTACCATTGTACATTATGTGCTGCACAAATAGAAGCTCCTCCCACTCGTTTGCCTTTTGCATTTCTCTTGATGATGGAAACGTAGTTGAGTTTCATTTCTTTCTCTTCTCTTAAAACATTTAAGGTTCCCAAATCATAAAGGGAAAACACACACACACACACACACACACACACACACACACACACATGAGGTTATCAAAATGAGTAACAGAAAACAGAATACAATAATACAAGATGAGAAAATGAGATCTTGTTCACTTAACATTTTGGCTTCTCTCTGAGGACACAAAAGCAAGGATTATCTTAAACACAGACCGAGGGTATGAAGAGAACTACACTATCGCTGTGCCTATAAATTGTTGTCTACCTAATTTTAATGCAGATAAGTGCTGGCTTATTGATTTGCACGATTTTCCAGCAAAATGGAAATCCCACGTGAATATGTTCTTTGTGTGCAGAAAATATGGCTTAAGAAGCTTTTACTATTATTGCTTTCCTATGCCAAAAGAACAATTAAGAAAATAATATTTCACTACTGCATCAGGTCTATAAACTAACACCTATTAATTTCTGTTTAGATTCTAAATATCCCTTCCCACTTCCCGATTCGCTCTGTTTACTTTAAATGATTCTGGTTATTGAAAAGTTGTTTCTCTTCTAAACATCTCCTTAAATAACATGTAAAATCTGAAAATATTCTAGTTTTGGTACACACCTATTTAATTATAAAGGAGCTCATGGCTACAACAACCCGACACTAATTCAGTCAATAACTGTGGAAATGGAAACATGTTTATGGGGGAAGATTACTATGAATACATATTAATCTCTTCTACCACCTAGCTTAGGGTACAAAACCTTTATCACACAAGTAGCCTGGAGTGGCATTAACTGGCTGGAGGCTAAGGAAAGTGAACAGATATGCTTTTAAGGTGTTAATAAATATTTTGGAAAGAGAATAGGTGGTTTAGGTGCTTAGGGGTGCTGACCTTTGCTGTGTTGATTAGTGGGACAATGATGCATTATTAACACACAGCAGCTGTACCTGAACTGCTGCCATGAATATAATAGCCTTTTATAGCCATCAGGGGAGTGAGGTTTATTAACCACTAGACATGATTAGCACATTATGTGAACTTTAGTAGGCAAATTATCTCTTATTGAAATATAATGTTGGTTATAACTAATTGTAAACATGATTTTTAAAACTTCCCAGTGAAAAACTCACATGTTTTACTATGGTTCAGCTCATTATTGGCTGATAATGGCCGACAAAAACCTGGTCTATTGTGGGACATACTTACAGGAGTTGAATCTCAAAAGGCAGATTGTGTCACAGAAGGCTGCCTTGAAAATTATTTAGCATTACAAGTTCAGGGATATTAGCATACATGCAAACTTTCTCTCCCTAATTAAGTAAAACTGTTCATGAACTAGAAAAGCTGCTTTGGGATTTTTCTTCCTTTTCATTTCTTTAAGTAGTTCTTAAAAGATTAGTTTTGCAGTAAATTTTTGAGAGTTACCTTGAAAAATAACAGCATAATTTATTTCAAAAAGCTTAATTTTGGGAGAGGAAAGATTATCCCATTAGCCTTAGTAACTGAACATAGCTCTGAGAGTCCATTATGAATAGTCTTTTATGCCCTGGCAGGAAGTCATTAACATAAAATAAATCATTAGCTTTGATATTAAGCTTCTACTATCTGCAGGTTTCTATGATTAATGTTCAGGACTGCATCTGCCAAATGATAAAATACACTTCTTGTTGAAAGGTTAGCCAGTCTCTTTATTATTAACATTTCTCTTTATACAATTGTTACTGGCATTTTAGGCTGAGGCATATTGGTATAGAAAAGAACTAGTTTTTACAATGGTATGAAGACGCCAATGCATATAAAACTTTACCCATCATTTTTTAAATCAACCATTTAATTGAGTTAAAAGACTTAAGGAAATCAGGCAGCACACAGATACTCTTTCAATGTAATTGGACTATCTTTAGACCCAGTTGGCCCATTCGTTAATTAATCTTGCACACTGTATTTCGCATCTCTGACCCATATATCAGAGGAAGGTACAGAGAGGCAAAGCTTGCTTCCCTGAAGTCAGGAACTACAAGAGGGCATTCCCCTCTTTCGCAGTTACTCTCTGCTTTTATCTTATCTTCTTACAGTGCAAAACAGGCAACAGCCCTCATCAATCGCATCTCTCCTTAGATGCATTGACTCTTAATGCGGAGAGGGAAAAAGGGGCCCCCTGGGGGCTTCTCAATATCTGAGGGAGGGAGATTACAGACTGTACCTACACATACCCCATTTTCCCAAATTCACCTTTGACCCTCCAGAAAGGTTATCTCTTTAACTCCCTTCCTGAAAGAATCGCTAGTCTGCAACTTTTGAAAACACTTTTATTCCACTAGGGTAGCAGAAATAGACGAAATGGGCTGAGAATATAGCATTTTGCTGAAGTCTACCATTCTTTGAATTTCTGAATATCTTTCACCACAGGATTTCAAAATAATCTACCTCCGTTGCCTCCTTAATTCTCACAAGGCTTCCTTGATACAAATATAAATTATTTTCTCTACTAGATATATGGAAGATTGGGACACAGATGAATTAAAGGTTTTAGTGCCAGAACTTTCACCAGACACAGAACAAAGTCAGGCTTCTCAGAGAATGGAAAATAGAGGGGTAGGAATCATATCCTCTCAGGGTTAGATTTATTTTGCCTAGGGAATAAGTCAACACAGATTTAAGAGCACTCAGGGTTTTTGTTGTTGTTGTTGTTTTGGTGTTTTTTTTTTTTTTATCTCAAATCTTCAACAAAAAGGAGTCTTTTCTTAAGAAAGGCCTATGGTTTTCCTTAGGAAAACCTGGTTCTTTAGTCTCATTAGGTTATAACATGTCCAATTAAAGCCCTGACATTCTGAACAGCATCTTTTCCTGTGAAATATGGCTAAGTTTCTTACAAGGGAGTGGTAATTAGGCATTCCTAGTAGCCATGAGGATTTTCTTTGTTGCTGCTGTCCACAATGATGGAGTCTGCCATTTAGGATAAATTCTCACGTATTTATGGCCAGAAATATGTCTAGAACCATGAGAAACACGGAAACACCTACTCACGCCCAAACACATACATATACACAAATCCACACACACACACACACACACACACACACACACACACACACACACCCATTTCTCTGGCTAGGCAACCCTTTCATAGTGGTCTCAAAGATATCAATCAAAAGGCATTTCAGGCAAAAGCTGGTATCATCACTATGGTGGATCAGATACGAATAACTTGTAAGACTACACAGTAACCCAAAATACATTCTATTTTCTTGGCCACTGGCAAAGCTTCTTATCAACCAACCATGGCCTTCGTTTAATTAGGAGTCCTTTCAAGACAGTTTCATAAAAGCACATTAACTCAGGAATGAAGAACAATATATACTCGGCTAAAGCAGAACCATTTAAATTTTCCAAGTGAAAAATGGACAAACAGAAAAAAGCATTAATAGTGACCCTAGTTTCATGATCTTTGGTACTATAAATATGGATCAGTGACAATTTTGCATGAGTAAAATGGAAATCTGAAGATAACTTTTAAAAAGTAACTTTATAATTTTTCATCAAGTAAGGCAAAAATGTGCCATAGATCAAACTAAAGAGGTCTGGGAAAATACCGATACCTCCTGTTAAGAAAGGGCAGGAGGCTTCTTTCTGGCTCTACCCTCCCTTCTCTTCCTTTCTGCTGCACCGTCAACATTCAAGCACACAGCAATATAATGTTCCCATTTTCGAAATGAATGCTGTAGGGAGAAACATGTTATAACCAGGAAAAGCTCATTCAGGTTAATGTGAATTCCATGTCTCGAAGTATTATGGAAGAACTGCTATAATTAACAGTCTGTTGGCACTTCCATTATAAACCACATTTCTAAGCAGTTTATAACTCAACTGTTTTTAATGAGAAATTGCTCTTTGGGATGAAACTTGGCATGCATGGTTTAAAACAAAAAATTCTCAAATTCATGGCACTCCAGTTTCCTAGCGGACAGTCTATTTAACACAATTCACCATCAACCAACGGGGACCACGGCCTGTCTGGTTCTGAAAAGTGCATGTTCAAGGAATAAGATCAATTGAAAATATATCAATAACTCCAAAGTGGAAGTAAATGAAAGGGAAAAAAGCATTTTTAAAATTGGTAAAATTAACACCTTATATAAACATTCAATTTAAACAAACAAGGGAGCATTGCAACGTCTAGATTCCTCAGATGGAAGTTTCTTGCAGGCACAGTATCTAATAATTTATAGTGAGCTACAATCTTATTTTCTGCTAAAAGTATAAATTTTAGATTCATGGATGTGAGTACATACGATATAAGTTTTATCCTAAACAACTGTTAATATTTTTAAAGTGTAATTGTTAAAAGCATTTAGTCAACTCATGATAATTATACTTCACTTTTGAGACATAAAATAAACATCCTACCTTATGACTTCTCAGAAATTTTGAGATTCACATTTAGATAACTAAAATGTAGGGTGATAACTTATCTAAATTTGATGAATTCAGTAAGTTCTGCATGGCCAACTATTCCCATTTTAGTCACCCATGTATATTCAGATGAGAATACATAAGCATGCCAACCCCTGTACTTACTGCAAGTGTAGCCCACCTAACCTACTATACGCTAACAGAAGATCACAGTCCCATCTTCACACCATTTTGGAGTCTAAACAAAGCTTCCTCACTGAGGAAGGATGTTCAAATAGCTTATCTTTGAGCTCTAAACACACTGCATAAAATGGGGAAGTGTTGGCGGGGGTCTATGATAGCTTAGAAATATTGGTCATGTTTTTTTCCTCTCAGCATCATATTTAAGTTTTCTACGTCTATTATTGTATGACTCTAAGTCATTCATTTGGATGGGAGGGATGGGGAAATAAGAGCATAATTTGGGATTTTAAAAAGTGGATATGGGCTGGTAGATTCCAATCCAGAAAATAGAGTCTAGCTTACTGCAATATGGATATATTAACATGATTATGATAACAATGACGGTGAGTAGAAGGTCGAGGCAACCACAACAATGACTTAAGTGCCTGAGGAGGTAGAAGAGTTCAGATTAGAAATTCAGACCTCCTAGGATCAGATTAAGATCGGAGAGGAGAGTAACAAGGAAGAGGGTCATCCTGGGAGTGGCGATGGCTGCAGAGGGGCAGGGAGGTGGAAGATGAGAGGTGCTGGGCACACAGAGGGACCTGCTGCTGAAGGCTGGCTTCAATCGAGAAAGGAAGGATCACCAGCATTTGAGAAATATCCCCACGGTCTTTTTGACTTTCTAGGGTCCTAGCAAAAGGTTGGAAAGCATTACAATAAATCATCCTTCCCAGCTAAATAAAATTCCCTGCCCCTTCCCCCCCCCCCCATTTTCTAGGCTATCCCTTCTGAATTGAGCCCATCACACAAAACATATAACCACTAGAAATAGTTCCACACACCAAAACCAACATCTAACCTAGGTTTGGTACCCAGGAAACCATTAAACTTGGAAACTTCTCTACTTTTTCCAGTTTTAAGTGCTTTACTTCCTTCCACTGTTCTTAATTCCCTTGCAAATTGCATCATTTAAAAACAAACCTACAATAAGCATACAACTAAATATCCAAATATTCGTTCCATTTTTGTAACTAAGCAACATGTCAATATTCTTCTTAATACATCATTTAGTAACTTTAAAAATATATGATAAACTGTGAGAATACTAAACCACATTTTTTATGTTAAAAATAACATCAGATCTCTCCAGAGCTCATAACTATAATTTTTTGGCATAGACATCTAAAATTGGAATTTGTAATACTAAAATATCCCATAAAGTCAAGATAACTACATTTGAGGTTTTTGTATGATATCTGATTTAGTGGCCAAAACCATGATTGTTTAGTTTATGATCTTTCTTGCCTATGCATTTATTTAAAACCTATTTAAAGACCTCAAAACTTGTGGAAGGTGCCAGCCAATAAAACTCTTAGGGGAGTTTTAATTATACAAATGAATGTATGAAGTATCAACTATGAATTTCCCAAAGTAGAAGTTATGGAGGTGGATAGAGAACTAATCAAGCATGGTACTCTAAATTGCTTATTACACTCTCCCTTCTCCTCTCCCTCCTTCCCGCTCCACCTCTTTCTCCCCCTCCTCCTTCCATCCTCTTCCCTTTCCTTACATTTATTAAACAAAACAGGAATAATGACTCCATCTTAATGGGGCTTGCAAATTCTGTATTTGAGATGTGATGAGTACTGCCACATTGAAGTACAATACAGAATACACTCTAAATAGGAAAATAAGCTCAAAAGAGATTTTACAGAGACTATAATTAGTCTCGGTAGTCTCAAAAGTTATCAAACGTCTAATGTTTGCCCTGACATTTTCAAGCAGAGTTCATCACAAATGGGTCCTTCTCCCGGTGTTTATATGGAAAAAGTATACGCTGTCTCCCTCATTTCAATGATAAAAGTAGAATCTTCCAAATGTCCATTACTCTTTACTCCATATATCACAAGTATTAGGCATGAGTTTGTGTTTTGGACTTCCCTGTTTCTAAATCAACCAAAGAAAGATTCAGGACATAATTCTGCAAAGGCGAACACTGAGAATAGTAAAGCCCATTATTTCCCCTCCCACCGCTGGCCGAGGTCGCCATCCCTGTTATTAGCCATGTCATAACATAATTGTATTACTACTCCTTATGTGGGCAGACACTGAGCAATAAGTGAACACATCATATCATTGTAAAAATGAAAAAGAGCCACTTCTTTGTCCTATTTTAGCATAAAAATCAGTGAAAACAATCTTTGGAAATGACATTGCACTAAGAAACTGAAAGGAACTGTTATTACTGTGTAGGTATAGATTTAAACTGATGATCTGACATCTTCAACTAGAACAAAAAATAGGACTATATTTTACTACTGAACTCCAACTGTAAGCTCATTTAACCTAATTTATTTTGGTAGCATTCAGTTCAATTAAGGGATACACTGTTCCTTAAAATAGTCTAATTAGATGAAACTCCACTATGGTAACCATCTTTCAATGTCCAAAACATAACCATGCTGTAAGTTTCAAAAGGGGAACACTGTTACCTCTAGCTTACATGTGTCTGTCCAGTCTATGTGCTACATTGCTGTTTCAAAGGCTGACCTATATACAGCAACATGCCATCCGTTCTGGCTGTTTGTATAAGAGATGCCTCGCACACTTGCCATAACCATCATTCGCATTGTTTCTGCAATGGGCTATGTGCAAATGGAGGCCAGTTTGCACAGTAATATGCTCATAATGTAATGTGCTCTTACAATAGAGCAAGGCTAGATAAACTGTTTCAAAAAATGCCTCCTACAGAGTTTATTAACTGAAAAATGTAAGTAGTGTTTTGGCAATCTATAGAGCAGCAGTACTGGAAAGTGTCAGCAGAGTAAAACAATCACATTTTAGTTTAGAAAAGCTTCAGGAAGAGGATATTCATTTTCTCCATTAGGATCTCTTCTGACATTTGAAAAAATGTCACTGGGAAACTATAGTTACAGTATCAGGACACTAAAACACACAAAGATACTGGTTCCGCTGGGATTTAGCACACCAACTTTAAATAGCAAAGTGTTGACAGGTTTAAAATAAAGATAATTAGTAATTTATGATCTTATCACCCTATTAAAAACAAATCACCTGACAAAGTGACTGTTATTTGTAATAAACTACACATTCATTACACCTCAGAAAGAGACAAGGTTTACTTTGCAGTCCTGTTTCTTTTGAGGATATCTGACCCAACTTGTTTTTACTAAATGTACATACAGATTTCTTACTTCACCTCTTCCAAACTTCTGTCCTTCCATCTCCCTGCAAATCCACTTGAGTCATTGCAAAAACGAATGCTAGCAGATTACATTCTAAGCAGCTAAAATCATGGAGCTAGACAGAAATTGTGTACGAATGCTAATCATGGTGGAGTAGAAAACTCAAGTGCCTGGGCTTTGTGGGGCCTGGAAAACTACCCAGTATATTTAATATAATCAGAGATCAGTGACAAATATATTCGATGGACTGCTTCATCGAGATGGGTCAGGGAAGGTGTACATGGAGAAACATTTCCATGAAGTCTTTTCCTACTAGAAACATGTCTTACGACTTTGCATTTTTAAAAATCCATTATTCCTGGATAAGTTAAATAGAAGACTTGCAACTAGTCTATAGAATGGGTGGCTAATTTGCATTTAAAAAGAACAGTTTGCTTCTTATACATGGGGTAACTTAAAAGGAACTTCAATGAGCTAGTGAAGAAATTCTGAAGACTTTCTAAATTAATTTATTCAATTCACAGCACAACCCACTAAAATTATTTAAAGCACTTAATTGGAAAATGATTTAATATATTGAAGTAATTCCTGATTTTCCAAAGCATTTAACTTTTAAATTAAATCTGACCTTACTATCACAAGAATGACGAGTGAAATGTGTATCCAAGTCATTACCTTCTTTTTGGAGCCTAAAATCACTGATAAATTTAATAAGATGTGTCCAGTTTCATTGCCCAAATGGTTCTGAGCTTTTGGTTCTGGTGACTACTGCAGGATATGACCACTCTCCAAAAAAGGACTGCTACTTTATTTTATTTTATCGTTTTTTAGTAATAGTATTGGTGTCATAAGCAAAATAAAACGTAACACAATATTTGAGTGTAAAGGCAAAACAGATTTTTAGACTAAACGAATGACGTTCCCGGGAAATAACGAAACTTCATCACACAAACTCCTCTGCGCTTGCCGAAGTTCCACCCGCACCTTTCAACTTGCCCCTAGGTAAAGGGCTCCCCGTAGGATGGAAGCCTTTCTGCCTTGCCCATGATAAGATTTCCCTCTTTTCTAACTTGCCTAAACACCACCGGCACGCACCACAGCCCTCTGAGTAGGTCTTACACTGTCGACAGCATCGAGGAGTTTCTCCACAGGGAAGTGTGTGTGTGTGTGTGTGTGTGTGTGTGTGTGTGTGTGTGTGTGTGTGTGTGTGTGTGTTAGGAATGTCCAAGACTCAGAGCTGCGTGTCGGTCTCCTAGTGCGGAGCCCTGGGGCTGGGAATGTAGCACGCTAAATACCTCTGTATCGCGTAAAAAAGCTGTTTGGTGATGACTGGCCACCAGGCAAACGCTGGAAGTCCCAAGATTTTTCCCGTGGAATACACCCAGGGGTCGACATGGAAAGTGCCTGCAGGGGCTGTGACTATCAGGCGGATTTATCACCAAGCGAGAGCTGGGCATCTAAAAGGTCTGCCCAGCGTTTCAGAGAACTCAATTCTCCCCGCCAACGTTCATCCGGCGGGACTGCTTAGACACGTCCAACAAGCCCGAGGCAGGGACAGTCGTAGCCCTACAGCTGCTCTGAGGGAACAGTTCCTGTCTGGCCTCCCTCTCGCGGATAAGAGTTCGAGAAGCCAGGAGAGTAACCCCTTCCCTAGGTACCCTTTGACTGTCCTAACCGTGGACCCAGCAGAACTCTGCCGCAGCCCCAGCTAGCGCCCCACCTCCGTGTCACCAGCATGGTCCGCCTCGCCCCGGTCCCCCGCGGCCCAGGCACCCGGAGTCAGTGGGCCGTGGACCCGCTGTAGTACGGGACCCTTCCCCAACCCCGTGCCGACTGTGAGAGCTTTGGACTTGAACGCGACGCGCTTGTTCGGCTCCCAAAAAACTTGCAACCTCCGTGCGCGCCCCCAAAACTGGAGCTAGTCCCCAAACGGTGACCCAGCTACTGCACAGTCCCCTAACCCGCGGACCAGTGTCCGGACCCGTGGCTTGGCTGCCCGAACCGGTTTGGGAAAACAGAAGAGTTGTGGAGCAGTTTTCCAGGCGGGGGGTGGGAGCGCCTCCCGGGGTCCCTGTACCCCAACTCCCGGCTGCTCCCCTGGCAACTAATCCCGGGCAGCGAAGCAGTACAACAAGCCTCCACTGCCCGGGAGAGGGAGGGAGGGAGAAGAGGGAACTGGGAAATAAACTGAATTCTCTTCCTCTGCCTCCGTTCCTGGACCCCAGACACACCCCCAAAGTATTCCGTGGTTTTCTCTTATTATTTTTTTAAACGCCCCCCGGCAAACCTAGGCAGGGATCCTTAGTCACAAACAGCAGGAAGGAAAGAATCCGAGCAAATCGTGTCACTTTCCGCACAATCGCGGTGTTTGGCAAACCCCCGGAGCTACTCCACAATATTTACTACCCGAGCGCACGCAGGGCTGCCGCCGGCTGCGAGCCGAGCGCGCCCGGGACCGGCCTCCGCCAAGCCGGCCTCGTACGCCGAGCGGTCCCGCCGCGGCCCGGCCGCCGCCGCCCCCCTCCCGGGATCAAGCAGCGAGAACACCGTGGAAACAAAAGCAGAGCGTTCACCTTGTTGCAATAGTAGGGGTCCAGGCAGGGAGAAGGTCCCAGACAGGGAGCGTCGGGCGCAGCGGCGGGCTGGGCTGGAGGTGGATAAAATCTTACGTCCATTTCACTCTCACATCAAGCAACTCCTTTTCTTTTCCTTTTTAAAAAAGTGTTCAGCAAAACAAGCTTAGACGGAACAGAGAGAGGTGTCTGGGCTCAGGAGTAAAAGAAACACCTTCCTTCCCTCACATCCGTTTGTGGTTTGTTTAAGAAGAAGAGGAGAAAAAAAAAAAAAAAAGAAAAAAAAAAAGAGGGGGGAAAAGCGCTCAACTCTCCCCCAAGCCGCGGCGCGCACCCGTCGGCGCCGAGCGCGCAGCCTGCTCCGCCGCCGCCTCTCGGTCCCGCCGCCGCCGCCGCCGCCGGGCAGGTAACTTCATGCGCTCATTGTCCCCCCGCCCGCCCCCCCATCCCCGCCTCCCGCGCCCCTCGCCGCCCGGCACACGCGCTCGGGCTCTGGGTACTGTAGGGCGTTTTATTGGAGACTCTGAGTTACTCTGATGGTAGTTTATTTTATCCACCTTGGAGGCCCGGGATCGGGGGGCAGGAATCAAGAGGGGACAGGGCAGGAGCGGGGCGAGCGCCCCGGGCCGGGCGGGGTGGGCAGCGCGGCGGGGCTCGGGCTGCTGGCGGCCCAATGGCTGCTGCTCGCGGCCGGGGCCGGAGAGGGAGGAGCGGAGGAGGAGGAGAAGGAAGAGAGCGGGGCCGGGCCGGGGTGGAAGCGGCGGGACCCCGGGGAGTCTCCGCCGAGCCCAAGCCGCGCTCCTCGGGGCCAGTGCGTCGCACACAAAGGGGCCGGCGAGCCCGAGCCACCGGCGGCCTCGGGGCACGGTGGGGAGCGCGCAGCGAGGGGGCGCTGTGGCGCACCCGCCCGCAGCCCCGCCCCCGGGCCCGCCCCGGCCCCACCCCGCTCCCTCGGCCCGGCTGCGCGCCGTCCCCACCCCTGTCTCTGAGCCCCCTCGCGCCCTCTCGGCTGCCGTCCCCACCCCTGTCACTGCGCCTTCACCCCATACTCCGGGCCGGTAGTGGAGGTGACTTTCTTGAGCGGCGCCGCTCCTGGGGTCCGAGAACCTATAGGGAGCGCGGCCGTCTGCGCGCCGTGAGTGGGCGACTGTCCTAGGGACCCGCGCCGACCGCCGGGCGAGGAGCCGCCCGCCTGGGGGGCGGGGTGGACTGTAAGAGTCGCCCCCGTTCTGTTTCTCGCGCGCGCCTCCAGCCCGCGCCTCTCCGTGACCCGTACCCCACTGGAGGGTTAGCGAAGGCTGAGACTGCCTTGCGCACTCACAGAAAACCGTAGGGGGGATTCGAAGGGTAAATAAGGAAACAATTATCAGCACATGATCAGGCTAGAGGGAAAACATATGGGTGTGCTAGTTGACCTTCATGGGATTCTTCTCTTTTTATAGCTGGACGCTCAGTAATGCTCTTGACGGGCCCGGGAAGACCTGAGTCCGCCTCCCCTTTTCTGCTGTCGGTAAGTGGGATGAGGAAATCGCCAGTCGTGTTTTCCCGCTTTGCCTGCTCATCCCCAAAACTCGCAACTTGGTGTCTCCTGGTGGCTGGGACAGTTTAGGATCTCTTGGCAGTGGTCCAGCATTTATTCCTGGGGCCAGTGACCTTGGTGGGAAGTCCAAGTAGGAGTGGGCGATATTTACCTTGTCAGGAGAGAGCAGCCTGGCACCGTGGGACCAAGACCCTCCCGGCAAAGGAGCCTGGAAGCTCTTCCTCTGTTCCACTTGTTTCTGGAGTCAAGGAGGATACTGAGAACCCTGTGCTACTCCACACACCCTCTAGTACACGTAGATTGCCAACTGCTCTGTGCAACCTTCCCATAGCTATGTCCCTTCCCCTGCAATTGAGAGCACCAGTCAAATAGAAGCCGAGACCTGGGGGGAATCTAAGGCTGTAGACGAAATGGTACAATTAACATTGCTAAGCGTCTTGTCTATGCAAGTTTCCTTCAGGAAGCTTGTGTTAAGCATTGCTTTGTACTCCTTACATGCTCTTCCTCTTTCTCTTCAGGCATTGTCTTTCTTTCTTCCAGTTATCGTTTTTATAAACAGAGAAAATGCAGCTTTCTTCCCACCTTCCAGATTGACATGGTGGAGGTGGGGGTGAGAAGAAGGAGCAAGTAAAGAAAAAAGAATCCCTCTCTACATTCAGGAGTCCTTCAAGGCACAAAATCAGTAAGAAAATGTGCTCTTCCTCCTAATAAAGATCTTTATGATAAAATTTAAATGAAGTTTTGTGATTTATAGCATCAGCTTTCAAAATTCTATTGTAGATGCTAAAATATGCCTATACGTATTTCCTTCCACAATAATAATAATCACAAGCCTTTTAGATTTAAAGTAAACATTTCCAAACTTAAATTCCTGTCATCAATCCAACATTTATTACCAATATATTACATCATTTCAAAACTTGGTTTTTAAAAATTGTATTAGAATCCATAACTGATTTGTTTGATGGCCCTGTGAAACCAGGAAGATGAAATGAAAGGGTCCAGGGCTGGAACAATATCATTATCTGCATCTTGATACCTGGGAGATGATGAAGTCTCCCCTTTTGCTCTCAAGGCCTGCTACTTTTTTCTACCTTGAGGGAAAACCCAAGTGCATGGGACCTGCAATTCCTGTACTTAATCAGGGCCTGGTTTCTCCCATGTGGAGTAGATGCAGGCAAAGCAGCATGTCTGTGTATGGCGTGGTGTGATGAGTAGGAATATGAGCTGTTAACTCCAGTCACTTGTACATAGAAAGTAGACGGGTCATCTCACTGTAATCTGAAAAAATACTTTCTTTATAATGCTCTATCCAAGGCCCATCAGACTCAATGGATATATTTCTACCAAAAAAAAAAACTTGGGAAAGTTGAATATCTAAACGTCTGAGTGAATCTTATTAATTTAGAAAATAGAGCAGTACTTATATAACTTTTCAGTTTCTAGGACATTGAACTCCATATCATGGCTAAATAAAATACTCATTTATTTGTCCATTCATTCATTCATTTGTAGATTATTCACCAGCTAGATTAGCAAAAAGCACTAATACTATGTACTATGTAGAGGTATGAAACGTAAAAACAAATTACTGAAAATGGGTTCTGCTCTAGGTGAGTTTGTAGTCTTCTAGAGTAGTCTTTTCCAACTTTGTCTGATCAGTGGAGTCTCTTAGCAGTTTTTGAAAGTACTTATGCCAGGGCCCCACCTACATAGATTCTGATTAAATTCATTTGGGATAGGGCCTGGGCATAGGAATTTTTATAAACTCCCCAGTGGTTTTAATTTTCAGGAAAGATTGAAAACTACTGGTCTAGAAGGAAAGATAAAGTGGACACAAAGGAAATGTTAAAAGTATGAAATCTTAGTAAATAGGCTGGATTGTTGTTTTGTGCTGGTCCTTACAAGAAGACATTACGGATCACAATTCCCAGCACCCCATCTTCTGCACTGCCCTTTTGGAGAAGGAGTTTGGCAATCTACCCAGTTACTCCAAGTAAACATGTATGAATTAATTGTATAGGTCCAGGTTACAACTTACTCATCTGAACTAGGAACTGTTTGTACTGTAATTATCAGAAAATGTATGTCCACAAAGAAAACTTCTCCTTGCTAGTACTGTTATAAAACCATCAATACCTACAACTTATGAAATGCCTACTGTGTCCTAGACCTGGTCCTGATTTCTTTACATTTAGTTTAACTGTCTCATTTAATTTTGCAGATGACATTGGAAAGCCTAACCAGTAATTACAAACCACACTGAGCATTTGACTTTGTTGCCTCAACATGGCCCGTTTTCATTTTAATTATAGTTTCACAAATTGCTGTGTTTTCAAATTTGCAATTGTTTTCACTGACCACATTTTATGTTTACTGATTCTTCATATTATGTAGGTAAGTCCTGAATCTTGTAATAATGTCTCCAAACCACATACAGAATGTATTACTTTGGGAAAACAGCCTCTGGACAGTTAATCCTATCTGTGATTTATGAGAGTCCTATAAAAATCATTCAACAAAAAATGGCACTTCCAGACAGGCATTTTTTGTTAGATTTTGGAGTTAGTTTTTCTTCAAGGGTGGAAGCCCTCTATAGATAGACTATGAGAATGAAACAACATATAGAGGGATTGATTTTAGAAATGCCAAATATAAAAAATAAAATCAAAGAATGCCATACTGTATAAATGAATTAATATTCGGTCCTTCACTGGCTTCTTATTTAAGGGTGAATTTTTCAGAGATAGCCAATGTCATAATTTTTTGAGTGTTAAGAAAGCCTCATTCCTTAAAAATACCATTCATTTCGCACCTCATATGGCCACCTTGTATTATAAGGCATCTTGCCATGTGTGTGTATTCAGGTTTACCTTCCCAACAAGGTTGTAGGGTGAAATAGTTATGCTTGTTTCCTTAGAACCTAACCAATGCTGAGTCCTACATATTTTAAAGATTCAAAAAGCATCATTAATAGTTTTGATGGGAAATGTTTTCATTTTCTCAATTTACCAGTTAGAATTTACTGTTGTCCAGGGTTACTTACCATGTTTCTAAAGTAATTTAAATGTAAAATAGAATGATATGCAATAAGTAATATCCTGCAATGGAAGAACACAGAGTACCGAAGTTTATTTCCTGGAGAGACTAGCGAGAAATGACTAGATTGTAAGTCCTTCAACCAGAAAATAAAGGATTTCAGAATGATGAGGAAAGTTTGAAGGAAATGATACAGGGTCCACACATAGCTTACATGGTACTAAATGACTCATAAAATGCAGTATTTTTTACATAATTTGGGAAGTGTGCCATGCTTGTACATCTCGCCATTGAGTGTGGTACAGTACTTTGATCTTCAACAATACACAACATTTGTGGCATAATAGCTATAATAGGACTATTCAGCTATTTTACACGGCAATAATCCAGTCCTCTCTCATCAGGATAAACTGTGAGTACAAATCCTTTCAAAATCAGAATTAGTTCCTTGTAGAAGAGTGAGGCTACAATTATCCCTTAAATAGGAGCAGCTGCAACATGGTATCGGCCTGGAGTGTGGTAGTGAAGTGTTTTTCCAATGCAATTAAATGGATTTTTTAATGCAAACTAATATTCTATAAAAAGTCAATTGGAAGGGGAGTAGGTGTGGAATTGCCGAGATGAAAGGAACAATCATTTTGCTTACCTGAGTTAATATTCCTGCCTTAGTAAATGCTATTTTGGTGAAAATAGATAATCAAGGCTCATATTGTCCCCAAGAAGTGGGGCCCAAAAGGGAAGTGGAGTAATACAAAGGAAAGATAATTCTGATTTCTCTGAACACTCCATGACTTATTTTTAAATGTATTCATAGCTGTGTTTTTCTATTGTTGTTTTCCGAAAAGGTATGATGAGTCAACAGCAACATTTCGGTTTAGAAAGGAAAGGTAATACTCAGGTGGAAAAACAAAAAGATAACTCATATGACTTAGACTAGTCAGTGCCTATGTCCGGAGTGAGACAAAGAGGGATGGGAACTTAGTTTCTTATTACAGGGTTGGTTAAAGGATCGGAAATAAGACCCGTAAGAAAGATTAAAGCACCTGTCTAGGGAGGGAATACTGAGAGGCAATGTAATGTCTTCAAATCGTGTACATCCGGAGTTCTTTCACGAGCAACAGGGGAAGAACACCCCCATCAAAGATCAACATGAAGAATTGGGGGATGTAGTCACACATGCAAATAATTTTCACCAGTGTGATCTTGAACATATTGCCAAAGGAGAGTTGTGGGCTCTCCGTAGGACTGATTTTAAAATCTCTGCAACCAAAGGTTTGGCAAGTCACCTGTGTGCCCACTGACACCCTTTGTGAAATATGTCCTCTTTATATAAAACTGAGTGGGCAGAGGGTTTGAACTTAGTCCAAATTATCTAAAGGACTTTGGTGCTCATAAATTTTGGATAACATACAATGCAGTTCATCTAAACAATGAGCCAAAGAATCTGTTGTAGTCCTTTGATGCCTAAAAATGCTTTCTTTTCCATTAGGTCTTATTCCTGAGTATTTTCAAAGACTTTGATTACACATAAAAAATAGCAAACATCTGATTTTGCAGGTAAAATTTAAGATATGACATAAAACTAGCAATTAAAATAATTAATACATTTTTAGAAGTTACTTTTGTAAAAGGACAGGCTCACACGATAGGGATAGCCTTTTAGGATGATCTCAGAACCAAAGAGGAAACAAAATGAATCCTCCTGCCTTACTATAATATATTTTAATGTGAAGCCTTCACTAATTTGAAATTCACACAATTTTAAGACAACAATTCCCCAGCTTCCCACTCAGGTTGATAGTTGCTGCTGAAGTCCCACTCCTGCCATGCAGTCTTCCAGGGTTGGTTAGGTAAACATGACTGTGCATTCCCCTACCTATCTCCCCCAGGAGTAGGTACTTACTGTTTCCTTCCACTAAAAATCCATTAATGCTTGACCTTATAATCATGATGTGATTGTCTGTCTACCAATGTATTGCTTTAACATTTCCATTTTCTTCCTAATGACTTTTGAATATGCCTATCTGTATTAATGTGTCTGATACTGATTTTAAGCTCCTAGAGGGAAGGGACAGAATCTCTTTGAGTAGGAGTTCTGGCCCCCATATATCATCAATTTCTCAAAAATTACTCTTTGCAAGAAGACAACTGCTCTGAATTGTGTCTCCCCTCCCGGACCCCATTTTAATTCATATGTTGAAGCCCCAGCCTCTGATATGATGATATTTGGAGATGGGGCCTTTGAGAGATAATTAGGTGTAGATGGGGTCACGAGGATGGGACCACCATGATGGGATTAGTGCCCTTAGAAGAGATGCTAGAGAGCTTGCTCTTCTCTCCCTGACAAGTGAGGGCACGGTGAGAAGGTGGCCTTCTGCAAGCTAGGAAGAGAGCCCTCACCAGGAACACATTCTGCTGGCCTCTTGATCTTGGACTTCCAGCCTCCAGACTGTGAGAAAATAAATTCCTGTTGTTTAAACCACCCAGTCTATGATATTTTGTTATAAGAGCCCAAGCTGACTAAGACAACAACTTAATTTACCAAATTTATCCTTGATCTCAGAAAGAGTTAATTTAGGAAGCTACTCATACGAATTCAAAGTGTCACAATATGTAAACACATCCACATATTTAAGGCACCTTGGAAATAGTTACAGTAGTCTTATAGTCTCTATGCTGCCAAATCTGTATTGTTGTAGTCTAATATCACTTCTAGTTAAAGTAACCGTAAAGTATGTCCAGTGGTATAAGTAACAATGTAGCAATACTTGTTAGTTGGTGCTGTTCCTCCCCCTCTTCCTTCCCCTCCCTCTCCTTCTTGGCTGGTTTGCTCATTTATGTTTTCTTTCTTTTCCTTTTTTTTTCCTTTGGAGACACAGTCTTGGTGTGTTGCCCAAGCTGGTCTCAAACCCCTAGGCTCAAGTGGTCCTCCCTCCTTGGCCTTCCAAATAGCTGGGACTACAGGTGTACCACCATACCCAGCTTGCCCATTTATGTTTTCTGTGTGACCTCTAAATGCATTTGTAATCTCTACAACAGCAATTAGCCAGAGAATGAACAGAGAAAACAGCATTTAAGCCCAGGGAAGAGCATGAACAGAGTCAGGCTTTAAAGACAAAGAAAAGTTTGGGAACAACCAAAATAATTGGATATTTGTTGTAGTTTTTAACGTGCCGAGATGCAGGTAGGGGAAGGATAGATGTCTCACAGCAGCAGTGACAGGAGATGTAAGAGGTTGTTCAGATCGTTGAAACCTTAGGTGTCTAACTGAAGGGCTGAACTTTACCTTAATGGGGTTGAAGAGTCTTGAAGGGCTTTAGTATAGGAACTGACTTTGATATGTTTGTATTATAGTATTTTATGGACAATGGGATTTTCACACACTATTTCTGTTGCAGTAAGGATTCCATAAGCAATTGCAGGACGTACTTATTGTGGAAGGAGAGACCAGATACGCCTTTTTCTGAGGTTTTATTAATCTGTCAATCTACTATAGTAACTATAATATAAATTACTTAGAAGAATATTTAATTGCACATTGTGACCCTCTGTGATCTATCATTCTCTCTAGCCTCATATTTTGCAACTTCAAAATCTCCCTCTTCTCAACCCCAATCTCAGCATCTTCAGTTATAGAAAACTACTTGGACAGGACCACAGCCCCTTAATTGCAATTCTGAAATTCAAAAAGCTCTGAAAACTTAAAGCTGCTTTGTGACACATTGGCAGCAAAGCCTAGAGGCTTCACCTAATCTGAACTGACAAGAGGCTCTGTATAGAATTTATTGATCCTACTCAATGAATATTCACATATGTTGCTACAGAAATATTACCGTGTTTGATTATGGAGGACTAATTAAATCTCACATTAAATGCAGTTTATGTAATATACTGTAAAACCTTCCAAAAATTAAAAAAATATGTGAATTTCAAAACACATTTGGCTGTAGGATGTCAATTAAGGGGTTATGGACCTGTAGTTGCAGTAACCTAAACTCACCAAGACTTATTTGGAAGCAAAGGAATAATTTGTCTACAATAAAATCCACTGATACTAAATGTACAAATTCGATAGGTTTTGAGAAATTTTTGCATTTGTAAACCACTGCCACAATCACAGTACAAAAAATCCACAATTCACAAAGTTCCTCTGAGCCCTTTGTAGTCAGTCCCCTCTCCCAACCCTCAATCCCCAGAAACCAGTAACAATTGTTTTCACTCTAGTTTTGTTTTTTCCAAGATGTCATATAAATCCGATCACACAGTATGTGGTCTTTTATGTGTGGTTTCTTTCCCTTAGCATAATATGTTTGAAATTAATCCATGTCATGATAATATCTATCAGTAGTTTGTTTCTTTTTATTTTGAGTAATATTCCATTATGCATATAACACAATTTTGTTTATCCATTCACTGGTTGATGGGCATGTAGGTTCTTTCCTGTTTTAACTATTGGGAATAAAGCTGCTATGAAAATCCAAATCCAAATGCTTGTATGGACATATGTTTTAATTTTGGGAGGATAAATATCTAGAAATGTGACTGCTAGATTGTATGGTAAATGCATGTTTAAATTTATAAGAAACTTCCAAACTGATTTTAGAAATGACTGTTTCATTTTTTCATTCCTGATAGGAATTTATGAGAATTTTGAGAATTTTCATTGCCTAAATCCTTGCCAGTTCTTGGCATTACCAATTTTTTCAAGTTTAGACATTCTAGTGGGTGTGTAGTAACAGCTCATTTAATATTAGCCACTCTAGTAGATCTGTTATAATTTTTATTAATTTACTTTTCCCTAATGACTAATGACTAACGATGTTGAGCATGTCTTCATATGTCTGTCATTGGTAAGTCTTCCTTGATGAAGAGTCTGTTTAGTGTCTGCCTTTTAAAAATTGTGATGTTTTTCCACTTATTATTGAGTTGCATGAGTTCTTTATATATTCTGGATGTAAGTCCTTTGAGTCTACCCAAAAAAGCTACTAGAAGTAATAAGTTAGTTTAGAGACACTATAGGATACAAGGTCAGTATGCAAAAATAATTACATTTCTATATATTCTCAACAAACAATTGGATATTGAAAAAAGCTCCATTTATAATAGCATAAAAAATATGAAATAGGCATAAATTCCATAAAATATATACAACATGTGTGCACTCAAAATGACAAAAGAACACAGTGAGAAATTAACAAATACCAAGATAAAAGGAGAGATATGCCATGTTCCATAGTATGGGAGCCTCAGTATAATTAAGATGTCATTCTGCCCAAAATGATCTGTGGAGTCAATGAAATCTCAATCAAAATCCCGGGCTTTCTTTTTGAAAATAAGAAGTTTATTTTACAATTTTTATGGAAATACAAAGGACCAAAATATTATTCATTTGAAAAAGAACAAAGTTGGAGGAATTGCACTACTTGATTTTAAGAGTAACTGTAAAGTGACAATAATGGATACGGCATGGTAGTGGCATAAGGGTAGATGTATAGACCAATCAAACAGAATAGAAATCAGGAAAGACCCACACATACACGGTCAATTGATTTTCAACAAAGGCACCAAGTTAATTCAATGGGAAAATGTTAGTTATTTTCAACAAATTCTGTTGGAACCATTGAATATTCATTTTCAAAAAACCCCCTTGCTTCACACCACACACGAAAATTAACAAGTGCAGGTTTGCATATGAGCTAAAACTATAAAACTAATACAGGAAAATATAGGATCAAATCATTGTGATGGGTTAGACAAATCTTCCCTAGTACACAAAATGCAATTTATTAAATTGGATTTTAGATAAATTAAGAACTTGCTTTCAGAAGACACTGTTAATGAAATGAAAATGCATTCCATAGACCGAGAGAAAACATCTGACAAATGACTTGTGATGCTCATGTTTTTAATGCTTCTCTGTTTGTTTCTGCTACCTTGCCAGGTAGAGGTCTTTGCATAAAGAGCTGCTATTTCTCTTGGAAACTCAGCTGGGGCATTAATTAGGTCATCATTTTTTTGTTAAGACATCAGACATTCTTTTGTTAAGAAAGTCTTCCCAGACTCTCCAAATCTCATGTTCCAGTCTGTCCATATCCTCCATCAGACTGTACCTTTCTGGTCAATTTGCATGTCTGTTTTCTATACTAAGTAGTTAGCTCATTGAGGATAGACAATGTTCTTTATGCTTTCCTGGGTTTGGCCGGAAGAGCACTCACTTTTTCCATATCCCCCCACCCTCTCTTCCCTAAACAAAACAACCCTTCCAAATATAGCTCAATATCCTTCCATCTATTACTACTAAACTTCTTGAAATAATACCCCGTCTCTTCTTCTTCACCCCACTCTTATTCTTCAAGACACAGCAGTCCGCTTTTCTACTCCTGAACCGTTTTCTCTTGTAACAATTCTAAGATTTCCATTGAATTTGTAACTGTCAGTTTCATCAGGCACTCTGTTCATCACCTTACTTGACTTTCTTGGAGCTTTAAAAAACGATTCCCCATTAGATTGTGAAGCCTTTGAGCTATGGAATCCTGCTTTATTCGTCTTGGTGCATAGACAGCCGGGAGTACCCACATGGAGAGAACAAACAGGTGGAGAAAGCAGCATGACAAGAAACAGAAATAAGAGAAATCAAGGGAACATGGAGTCATAGATCACAATGGAGGAGCATGTTCCAGCAGGGAATGTAAGACGTTCACCCACTCCCTCACTCTGTTGGCCACCCATTCAACAAACACGACGTGAATGTCCCTTTTGTGCCAGATACCAGGCTGGAACCCAAGTCCACTAAAGCTTTTCTACACCCTCCCTTGTGTTCTCATCTGCATCCATAGCTCCAGCTGCAACTCAGTTTCCAATTCCTTTGAACTCTATGTCGCTTTCCTATTTTCTGAGTCCCAGGGACCTGCTTCCAACTGTCTACCAGCTGTATCTGGCTGTATTTCTGAAGGCACTCAAACTCAGCATACACACATACAGTTTTCATAAATCCCATACATATTTTCTCCTGGAATACATATCTCATTTAATAGTAATACTCGACATCCTGCTGTGACAATTAATCATGGTTCTCATCCTTTCTCAACTCTTGTCTGGACTATTGCTATAGCCTCCTATTGGGTCTTCTTGAATACAATTCAGTATGTATGCACCCACCAGGACTGTCAAACTAAAAGAAGATTTAAGCACGCCCTGCTTAAACACCTCCAACAGCTTTCTGATACCCATACACACCAAACCATTTGTTATCCTGCAAATAGCCACATGTATTTGACATCTTTTCAAGCATTTGCACCTACCGTTCCCTCTGTGAAAGAAGAACTTCCTCCCTACCCCACATTCACAGGACGACTTTTATTATTTTCAATACCCAATCAAATATCCATTCAATAAAGTCTTGTTAACTCCCCTCCCCTCGTACATATTGTGTATTCTTTCATCGCTGTATTGTAATGATTTGTTTATAAGCACTTCTTCTTGCATTCTAGCTTATATCTCAATTGTCTTTGTATCCCTAACATCTGGAATAGAAACGAGTACAAAAAGCTAGTTTTGAAAAGGCAAGTATTCTCTGATTTGACGTGACCAGCTTCTATTAGGTGTTATTTGGGAATTGTGTCATGTATTTTATGGTGAATACAGTACTTTAAAAAAGATTTAGCCACTTCCTTAGCAGTGGTTTATCTCTCCCTCAGAGAAAACCAGAATGAGTTTTTTAATAAAATGATTGAAAAGGTATACAGAATCTCCAATTTAATTATTTCAATTCCTGCAAAAATTTCTTTCAGAGAGGCTGCTGCTTGGTAAAATGTGATAAAGTCCAACCCATTCTTAAAAATTGTAAATTAATTTACAAATTTCCATTCAAAGTTTAATCTGCTATTTTCACATATGAAAACTCATAAAGTTGCTTCCTATTGATTTAGTATCTTTGCATCTGTAGTTTAAGCTAGTATTTAATCTCTTTCTAGAAGCTTCCAGAGGCACTTGGTACTTATCAGTGAATATCATCCATTTTTGCTTCCTTTAGACTTAGGCAAGGACTCCGCGCCCAGTGTTCCAGACCCCAACATAGATTTCTAGGCTTATTTCTCTCAATTTTTTGTGTGTAGAAACACAAAAGCAGATCACTGCTCATTCTTTTAACACTCTCTGAATTGTCTGGCTTCCAGGTGCTTTTTCATGGGCAGTGCCCTGCCCTGCCTGCTGCTTCCTGCTGTTATCCTCTCGTCTCTGTTCTCACCCTACCTGTCAAGGCCTTCCTGAAACCTCTCCTGGTCTAAAAGGTGGCACCTGAGCTCTCCCCATTCATTCCCCACAGCGCTTGTTGGGGATCTTTTGACGGGACTTCTCCTATTTCAGCTTGTGCTACAGGTATATGTATTTTATCTTATCTCCTTTTTCAACCAGACAAAAAGTTTTCAGGGAAGTATTACCATGCCCAGTTCATCTCTGAGACTCCTGCAGTGCCCAACAAAATTTCTAGAACATAACAAATAGTCAAAAATTATTTGTTTAATTGAATTAAGTTAAAATAAATTCAAGCAGCTTTCTCTTCACTATATGTTGATAAAATAATTATAATACATAATCACAGTAAGCAGTAGAGCCAGGATTTGAACACTGGCAGTTTACTACACTTTAAAGCCCTGAACTTTGTTCCCTTGATGACAGACATAAGTCATTAAATAAGAAATGTCCAATTTTGAATGAAAGTGTAGTTTATTATATCTCAAACAAGAACCAGTACAATTAATCAAAGTATGCGCCTAAACTATCAACACAGTTTGCCATCTTAACAGTAGCTTGTGTATGCCAGCAGCAAAGAAGCCTGGAGAGCAAGTGGCGATGAAATCACAAAAGGCGTTTTCCACAGCTTGTTGAGAGTTGATTATTTTTCCTTGCAAGAAGTGGTCCAAAGTCTGGAAGAAGTGGTAGTTAGTTGGTGCAAGGTCTGCTAACTATGGTGGATAACAAAGAGTTTCCAAGGCCAGCTTCTGTAGTTTGAGCAGTGCTGTTTGTGAGACATGTGGTTGAGTGTTGTCTTGCAAGAGGATTGGCCTGTCTCTATTGACCAATCTCAGCTGCTTAATCTCAAGCATCTCATTATTTCGTCCAATTGGTTGCAGTAGACATCCACTATAATTGATTGACCAGGTTTCATGAAGCTGTAGTGAATAATACCAGCACTGGACCACCAGATACCATTAGCTTTTTTGGACGAATACTCAGATTTGGACTGTGTTTCGGCATTTCATCTTTATCCAACCATTATGCCAAACACTCTGTCAAAAAGAATCCATTTTTCATCACACATAACAATATGGAAATGATTCACCTTTATGTCGTGACAGGAAAGAAAGGCAAGCTTCAAGACGATTTTTTTTCTGATGCTCATTTAATTCATGCAGAACCCATCTATCAAGCTTCTTCACCTTGCCTATTTGTTTCAAATGGTTCAATATTGTTGGAATAGGAACATCGGATCTTGCTGCTAATTCAGGCATAGGTTGAGATGGATTCGCTTTCACTACAGCTTTCAGCTCATCATTATCCACCTTGGTCTCAGGTCGCCCATGTGGCTCATTTTCAAGATTAAAATCACCAGAACGGAACTTCTCAAACCATCGGCATACTATGTGTTCATTAGCCACATCCTTCCCAGACACTTCATTGATATTTCCAGCTGTCTGCACTGCATTGGTTCCACAATGGAACTCATATTCAAAAGTAACACGAATTTTTGACTTATCCATGGTTTCACAAAAAGTGCTCTATAAAAAACTTTGAAAGATAATAACAAGCCAAATTACATGTTTGAAAGAATGAGGATGTGCCTTCACAATAAAAACAAGACAAGAAGTGTCAAAGTGAAATGTCAGAGATATCAACTGTCATAATTAGTACTTAAGGACATTGGATATTTCATATTAAATAACCTAATAGAATATTTATTACAAAGTTATTGGTCCAGCTACATAACTTAGTTCTAGCTGCAGAAACTTAAAAATTGTCCTAAAGAAACTGAACATTTTCTCCCTGAAAGTGTGTGGAAAAAAATGTTTTTATTCTGTGAAATTAGTTTCAAGGAGTAGGAACATTCATTAATAATTTATCATCTATTGTCTAGCTTAATTCTTTCTACAGATAGAGACGTACAGACATATATATATGATCATCCTTACTATCCACTATTTCTTTGAGTGTCCCCAATTTGAGGACCTGGACTATTGATCAGTGCACAGAGGCTCAGAGGTGGCAAAGGTGTACTGTATTTACAGCCAAGGAAATGGGGTCCCTAATGAACCTGACTTGGAGCTCAAGGCGTATTCTGGGCCTTTGGGCTTCAACAGGCAGGCAGAAGAAAGTGCACTGCAGGACATCCATCATGTGAGCACTTGAAAATCCAATAAGGGAGTCTAAAAATTAATGTTAACTTCATTTGTCCTCGCATAAAGTAACTGCTTATTCTAATTGAAAGCATTATTTTTATTCATTTTTAGAATCCGAGAAGGAACTGACTGAAGCAATGAGGTAGTGTTGAACGTCCCTTTTGCATCACAGAATAGATTTGGTCCTATTTTCCATTAGTGGCTCGGCTTTTTCTGGGGGAAAGAAAGAGCAGAAAGTCTCTTTTACAGTGTCCTTTCACAGCGGGGTCACAATTCTCCTGAATTAGGTGTGATTTTTCCTTACTCGCAGGTGAGTTTACTCTGTTTTTACCATTTGGTGTTTCAAGTCAATGGCAGTTCACCACCTTCCTGATAGAGAACTTCCTTTCAGCTCCGCAGGCCTCTGGTAAGAGTATCTTAAGCAGGTTTTTATTTTATTTTATTTTTTTACTTTACAAACCAGGTACAGTTTCTTTTCTAAATTATTTTGAGAATTTGAGGTTCTGGCAGGAGACAGATACTATAAATTAGATCAAATAATATTCATTGCCAAGTGATCAGACAGAAAAATAATTGTATAGAAATTAAAAATACCGACCACATTGGCCGCTGCTCTGTGGCTCTTTGTCAGCTGCGCTCTAGGTCATCTGCGCCAAAGTGGGTGAGCGACAGTTCCGCGCCTGGCTGGGGGAATGTTGGCCTCCTGCTCCAGACTGGAAAAGAGCTCAAACCCCGTCCCCCAAGACAACTTCAGCAAGAAAGTTCATGAGTGCTTGCTAGTACAGGTAGGTCTAAGGTTTCATTTATCTGGATAATTAAATAAACTTGTAAGAATATACTGAGGGCATTTTTTTTTTTTCTTTTTTTAGATGGCACTGTTTAGCTTTTCTCTCCTTACCTTGAAACTACCCCAACACAAGCAACAATTTCTGCCAAGGGAGTAGAAAAACTGCTTCTACACTCTTGGTTATTGTGTGCACTTTCTGGGTGGGAGAGGACGGCGCGGGATTGAGAACCCAGGCTCTGAGATCCACCCAACCCGGGTCTAAATACAAGTTTTGCTATTGGCCAGACTTCGGGGAGTGAATCGTCTTTCTGATCCTCAATTTCCTTAGCTACAAGTCAAGGTTGCTAGTAAGAGTGCGATGCGGCTGAGTGGTGGCTCACACCTGTAACCCTAGCACTCTGGAAGCCAAGGTGGGAGGATCACTGGAGGTCAGGAATTTAAGACCAGCCTGAGCAAAAGTGAGACCCCATCCCTACTAAAAAATGTACCTGGGCATGGTGGCTCTCGCCTATAGTCCCAGCAGGAGGCAGGAGGATTACTTGAGCCCAGAAGATGGAGGTTGCCGAGAGTTAGATTGTGCCACTGAACTCTAGCCCTGGGGGGACAGAGGGAGACCCTGTCTCAAAAAAAAAAAAAAAAAGGAAAAGAAAAAAAACATTTACTGCATACCTTATGGAAGGGGAGATCCATGAAGGCCAGTCATTTTGGTATTTACTGAGCGCTAACAGCAGTCACTGATTTAAGCTCCTTATAAACATTATCCCATTTAATTTCTCACCCTATGAAGTAGGCTCTATTATTAACCCTGTCCCTTGGAGGGGAGGATGGGCACAGAAGCAAAGTGGTTCAGCCCCACAGCAGGGAAATACTTGCAGGATTCTAGCCTGGGCTGCTTCCCCAAAGCTGATTTTTCGCAGGCAGTGCCAAAGTGGCTCAGGGTTGCTGCAGAACACACGGACACGTGTGCACTCCTGAGCTGTGCAGCATGGCCTGAGGGAGCCAGGAAGGATTGGCAAGAGCAGGGGTTGATTGCTGGCCTGTGCAGGCCCTGGGTTGGGGCATGTGGAAGAAGGTGTGGCCCAGAGGCCACAGTAGGGCTCCTGCTCTGCTCTGAGCTTTTCCTGGAAGCCTGAAGGGTAGATCAATTTTTCTTTCCCTTCTTTTCTTGCCTAATATTTTGCACTTCACCCCACACCATGCTATCCATAAACATCGCCAGCCAATAAATAAATGAATACTCCCGAGGCTGCGATTCAAGACCCTGTGGGCTGGGAGGCCTAATAAACATGTCTAGTGTACTAGACATGATTTTTTGGGGGGCTCATCTCATGTTTCCAGATGCTCCATAAATACTGCTCTCTTTGCGGAATCTTTCCTCACCTCCCTGCACAGCTTGAATGTGTACTTTTCTTTATGACATCTTCCATATGCTGCTACAACCAACCAAGAGACTATACTCTTCTTGAGGACAGGGATTCTGACTTGCTTATCATGGTATCTCCTGCAGCATCTAGCATCTAACAACTAGAAGCTCATTACAAAATAAAAAAATGTAAAGCTTCCATAAATCAAACCATCTCATAAACCAAGTTGAAATACAAATGACAGATTGTGAGAAAATCTTGCAATTTATGTTTGTGATTCATAATATATAAAAAGTTCTTCAAATTAAAAACTTACAAAATACTTAAAAAATAGATAAATGGTACAGTCACTTTACTGAAGAGGAAATGCAAATAAGCAAATAGTCAATAATATGAAAAAATTCTAATACTCAGTAAATATTGAGAAAAATGTGACTGAAATCACTCCACCCCAATTTTTTAAACATACAAACAAAAACTTTAAAGGATTTATTTCTAGGCCCCCCCCCCCTTGCCCATCAAACGAAAAGGAGAGGGGGAAAGTTTACATACAAGGGGTAGTGTAAAGGAGTGAAAGAGATGGAAATCACATATTTTATGTGTAATTATGCATAGTGTTTTAGTCTGTTAGGGGTCCCCATAACAAAGTACCAATGACTTGGTGGCTCAAAAAACAGGGATTTATTTTCTCACAGCTCTGAAGGCTGTAAGTCTGATATCAAGGTGTCTGGAGGGTTGGTTTCTTCTGAGATCTCTCTCCTTGGCTTGGCGATGACCGCCTCCTCTCTGTGTCTACATGTGGTCTTCCCTCTGTCTATGTCTGTGTCCTAATGTCCTCTTCTTATGAGGACTACAGTCATACTGGATTAGGGCCCACTCTAATGACCTCATTTCAACTTAATTACTGTATACCTTTAAAGACCCTGTCTCTAAATAACAGTTGCATTCTGAGGTACTAAGGATTAAGACTTCAACATACAAATTTTGAGAAGACACAACTCGGTCCATAATGTATAGGTATATAATGGATGTAGATAGATAAACAAATGTATCCCTAATAAATAGATAGATGTATGTTTCAGAAACAAACCAGGTAGGATAAACTCCAAATTGTTAGTCATGTTTACCTCTAGGGTTGGGATGGAATAGATCGGAAGTATTTGCTTTGTTTTACTATTTTAAAAAGTCTGGAATTATTATTTGTTCCTTTTTTAGTTTTTCAAGATTTTCAGGTAATAACAAGTTTTTCAAGATTTTCAAGTAATTAAATTAAAATAATAACAACAAAAAAGATATTAGAAATGTCACAGACAGAAAACATATCATCATCAGAGGCACGAACTGACCGGATACTCATGCTCATCAATACTGTTCTTATTCTTGGGCACAGAAGGAAGCTATATTAACCAGCCTTCCTTGTGGTCAGATTGAAGCTATTTGACTGAGTTTTGGCCAAAAAAAAATGGGTGGAAGAAAATAAGCCACTTCAAGGTTTGGCTTTCAAATGTCTCCCATTATCTTCCTTATGCTCTGTCTTCCTCTCTTCTCGGCAGCTTATCGAATGCAGAGGGTCTAGTGAAGGAACTCCAAGGCCATTCTATGAGGTGGCAGTGGCACATGGTGGAAGGAGCTGGGATTCCTGAGTCACCATGTGGAGGAGATGCATTCAAGACAGCCTGATCTATATCTGGCTTTCTTTGTATTAAGTCACTGTGTTTTAGTGTTATTTGTTCCAGAAACTATCATTAATTACTATGACAAATACATCACCAATACTCGCTCCTTTCTGTAAAGTAAATAGAGTCCATTAAGATGAAAGATGTACACACCCTTTGAACCAGAAATTACTCTGCTAAGAAACAAAATTTTACGGTTAAAACCATGAGTATATAAAGACGTGCTGATAAAGATATGCTTGCAATAGGAAAAAAGTCAACTGTATTTTCCATTCATAGGAAAATGGCTAAACAGATTATGGCATATGATTTATTAAATCCTATGCAGCCATAAAGAAGAATGATCTAACTATAGGTACTGACCTGGAAAGATGCTGATTATGTAATGTTATTTACATAATAAACTAGTAGGTAAATATCTATAGCATGATTTTTTTTATTAAAGGTACATGTATTAATGTGACTAAGCTTCAGAAAAATTAGGAAGAATAATTTATATAACTTCATTTTAAATAGTTATATTAGGTAGATGTATTTTAAAAATAGCCCTAAGTCTTCACCTCTTTTTATCCATGTCTCTTGCAAAATGATTTTGCAGCTTCTTCCATCAGAAGATGCAGTCGTTTCCCCATTCCTTGAGTCTGGATTGATACTGGAATTTGCTTTGGACAATAGAAAATGATGAAAACTATGGTGGGCTAGTTTCAAGCCTAGTCCTAGAACACATTCATTCTTCTGTTTTTTGTTTTTAGCTGTGCTACCACTGTGAGAGCAAGTGTGGGCTAGCATGATGGAAGAAACCAGCTAAGGTTAGCAAAGCTGGCCACAGACATACAGACAACCGAACATGAGACCAGAAGAGCTGTCTTGCCACCCCGTGGACCCCTCCCTACTATTCTCCGTCCTTGTCTCACTCCCCCTCTTCTGCTTTTTTCTTCTCTCTCTCTCTTTCAGTAAATATAAAATTTTCTTTAACACATTAACTGTCTTGTGAGTTGTATTTAACTCACCCCAGTTTTGAGCCGGGGGCCTTGTGAAGCATATGTAACTCACACGTCTCTTTACCTTGGTAGCCGGTGGTGCGCAGGCAGCTCGTGCTACCGTGCTGTAACGCACATGTTACAGGATGGGTGGCCCCCTGCTCAAAACCCCGCAGTTCGTTTGTGAAAATCTTACTTGTTGATGTACTTATTGTTACAATTAATATTGACAATTTAATTGCATATAACTCATGCACAGAAAACAATAAAAAATAAATTTTTCATTAAATTAGAAAGGATCATTTTGTGTTTGAAGTTTTTATTCTATTTTTGTAATAAAACACCGTGGCCCCAAGGGGAAAAAAAAAAATTTTCTAGTGTGGTAGTCAGTGTGTTAAAATTGCCATAAATTTGTAGGGTACTCTGATAGCCCAGCACGTCCCGGGACTGGGCCTGCAGTGATTGAGGTTAGGAAAGACACTTCCTAGCTCTGGCAGCTTACAAAGTAAACAGACCCTTTAGGAAGCCAGTGCACGGGGGAACGTGTTGTAAAAATAATCATCACAAAACAAAATTATTTGCTACATAAACTGTTTCTTAACTGATAGACTACTTTTTCCTGCCTTAGATCTTACCTGTTTTTATTTTTTAAGTGGAAGTATATATATGCATTTATATTTTTATATTATATATATATTAATATATAGTATATCTAATAATATAAAACTAATAATAGTATATATAATATTAAAATATAAGCATATATACTTGTATAATATATAATGATATATGTAATGTATAATATAAAATATAAATATGTAATATATATTTTATTCATACACATATTTTTCCCCATTAGGCCTCTGGAGCTGGTCACTGAGACCAATGAGGTGTGTGCATCTGTTTCTGTCCTTGCCTGCAGCACACAGGCTCAACTGACCCTGTCCCTGGATGTAAAGGGAGTGAGGAGGCATAAAGCTGTTTATCTGGGGTTTAAAGGAGCATCTTGGTGGAGATATCACACAGTTTCATTGAGATGGCCACATTTTCACATAAGCAGCCTTCACCATGATCAGAAATTATTGTGAATAGTTATGACAACACAGCAGGAAGACAAATGAATGGCTGATCCAAGGGATGCCTCATATGGAAATCATTTTTTTAGGAGGAAAAGGTTGATTTTATATGAATGTGATGAATAAAACTAGGAGAAGAGCTGATGATTCTATTAGTGTATTAGATTGTTAATAGTTGATCAAATTATATCTCTGAATTCCTTTAGGTGATAATTAGCAGATCCTCTTCCAAAGACAATGGAAATAAGCAATGATGTTAAGCAAGATGTTGGGACAGCAAATAATAAATGCTGAACAGTTCCAAAGAAGCCCTGGGGTAGAAGAACAATATTAACTGTAAAATAGCCAAATTAAAGATCATTTAAAGTCAGATTTCAATATGGCATTTTCCTTTCCAATAGAAAGCATGAAATTACATTAAGGCTTGTTCTGATTACTCGAAACAGTGAAATAAGGATCTTTTCTTTTGTAGAGCAGGGTGTTTGCTGAGAAGCCTTTATTTGCCGCTACATTTCCTTGTATCATTACATAATTTATCTCTTGTATGCCAGTTATTCCACAGGTATTGAAGTATGCCGAGCTGGTGAGCTAATTCTTCCTTTTAACATAGTTCTATGCTTAGAATAAGGTTCATAAACATTTTGAGTGAAGAAATAAACAAAGAGCCAAACTGGATGATTAAAATCACCTAATATTCTTACAAGGGAATTGGTGAAATATACAGCACACTCAGTTAATGTTCAACCTCATGAGTAATCAGGAAATGCACATTAAATCATCTATGATACATCACTTTTCACCTATCACACACTGCAGTGAATGGTAAATTGCTACGACCTTTCTAGAAAGCAATTTGGCAAAATGTATCAAGAGCTCAAAAGAGTTCATACCCTTTGTCAGGATAATAACATATCCAAGAATCTATTCTACACAAATAATCAGAGATACAAAGATTTTTATATACCTTCTTGTAGTTGTAGAATTATTTATAATTGTAAAAGTATTAAGATTTTTGAAATATTGTCTGAAAATAGAATTGTTACATTTCTATGATTAAATGCTGTGAAACCAATAATAATCACAGGATTGGAGAACATTTAATCACATGCAGAAAGTTTCAAGTTAAGTTTTGTATTCGGTTGTGTGTGTGTGTGTGTGTGTGTGTGTGTGTGTGAGAGAGAGAGAGAGAGAGAGAGAGAGAGAGAGAGACAGAGACAGAGAGCAAGAGAGAGAGAGAGAGAAATGTTTAGAAAATCTCTCCTTGTATAGTTAAAAAAAAAGCAGCTTTATAAAATATATAAACAGAAATATTTTTAATGCATGACAAAGCTTCTGCCAAGGAAAAAGAATTCCTTAAAAGTCAGAAAGGACAAGGAAAGGAGAGATTGGAGAAACTATGGAGCAAGTAAGTACAGGAGTTAATATTTTACTTGGGGTTGCCTTGAGTGGGTTTCGAAAGTCCTGCGTGTAGGGGATAGGAAATAAACCATGGTACTGACAGGGCTAAAAGTCAGATAGCAGACCCTCACATATGCGGTGCACTGCCACAGGGCGACACTCACCCTCAGTAGCAGATAGGGGAAATACTCCTGAGAGAGATGGTGGGGATGTATGTTTTTGACTCTGATTAAAAAAAAAAGAAAGAAAAAATGGAAGAAAAAAACTCTATTCCTGAGCGAAGGCATAAACTTTGCTTACGCTTACCTGGAGCTGAGGCTTGTCTTGATGTTACGTGTAAACGAGTCTCCAAAACTCCCAAGATAGGAATTTAGTTGAAGTGTTCTAGGATGGTAATGTCTTCAAAGCTTATAGTTTTATTTCTTTCTCTTCACTCTGGTGATGAGGGAGAGTCTCCCACCCTAGGGATATGAAGATGGCTGAACACACCACACTCAGCCCTGTACAGAGGAGATCGACAGTGGTTTGTTAATCGGGTACACTCATGGCATGGGGGAGCAGGGTATTATGCCACACAGGGTCACATGGAGGTTGTCTTTGCAAACAGAGTGAACAAGCAGGGGCTGTAGGAGGCAGTCCTTGCAGCATTCAGAGGGTGAGGTGAATCCTGGTTCCTGTAAGAGATTGTGGTTGGCTTGTTTGAATAATTCTGCAGATTGGCAGGAAGCTAAAGCCCACCATTCGGGGGTAGGCAGGCACTGTACTTGGTCTCTAGGATCAGTAGAATTTTTCAGCTAGGGGTACCCAAGGGAGTAGAGTTGGGAAGGAGGGTTACAGTTTGTCCATTTGCAACCTCCAAGTTTCAGATATCAAGGCAGCACATAACATTGAATCTTAATTTCAGGGCTTATATCAACATCCAGAAGAAGCCAAAGCAAATCCTCTCTGAAGAAATGCATTTAAAAACCAGCCTCAAGGAATTCCCACAGCTGACATTCCAAGACACGTCTTTGGACATATTAGCTACCAAGCTACCTGAGGGTTACATTAAGCAAAAAACTATAGAATCAGATCTTTAATAACTAGTTGTTTGAATTATCTGATAAAAATATCAAATGATATGTTTAACATAACTTTTAGAAAAGATAGTATTAAAAGTTTGGCAAAAGAAAATGAGATGAGCAAGATTGATCAGTGAGATTTTTGATTAAAAATATAGAGATCCTAGAAATTAAATCAGAGACTGAATGGACTGGTTAAGCAGTTGTAAAAAGAATCAGTAAACCAGAAGAGCTATCTGAAAAAATTAGAGGTTAAGAGACATGTCTGATAGAATGAGACCCTCCAATAAATGTTTAATTAGTGTTTCAGGATAAAACAGAAAGAATGAGGGAGAAGAAATATTTAAATACATAAATGTTGCTAGACAATGAACCTTAGATTTGGGAAGCCCAGTGAATTATTATATAAGCAAGCAAAAAAAGATTAAAAGGAAAGGTTTAAAAAAAACCAAACAGAAAGTGTTTAACACAAGCCACACAGACTTTGGAGCAATTTGTATATATTAACTCTTTTAATCCTCACATGTGAGGTTAATTGAGAAACAGAAAACTTAAATAATATGCCCAAGGTTCCCAGCTAGGAAATTATAGGAATACTCTGGCTCCAGGGTTCATGCTCTTAACTGCTTATGATACTGGTTTTAGAAGACAGGCTCAAGATATGCAGGCACATCTTAATGAAATGGTGAAACACCAAAGGCAATGAGATCTTAAAAGTAGCTAGAGAGAAAAAGGCACATCACCTATAAAGGAAAGGCAATGGAAGCTGGCTCCTCAGCTGCAACAGAAACCAGAATAAAAGTACTTAGTAAAAATAACTGTCAATCCTGAATTACCTTTCCAGGTGATGATTAAAAAATATATTTCAGGCCAATAAAAATAAAAAGGGCTTATTGCTAAGAAGAATACACCGAAAGAAAAATCACATACTTTAGGTAACAGGAAAATAATCTCAGAAGGATGATGAGATACAGGGAGGTATAGTTCTGAATTAGCAAAGCGAAAATACAGGATGGGGGAAGAAGCCACAAAATACTCAATAAATCCAAAATAACCCTATGAAAATATTTTTTAAAAATACAAATATTCATCCAGAAGTTATCAGACTTTAAACAAAAGCAAAAAGATAGGTGATAACATAAACTGCAATAAATTACCACATCCAAAACATAAGGACACAGAAAGATGAATGGATGGAAAAATAGACAGCAGGGATATCTAACAATGCAAGGAAATTGCTTGTCTGCTCTCAGATATGCTCCTCACTTTTTTCCCTGTTCTGCTGTTTGTCACATAGATTATTATGGGAATTGGCTCATGGGAATTGGATTATGGAGGCCAAGAAGTCCCATCATTAAGCCTTCTGTGAACTGAAGAATGAGGACAGTCCATGGTGTAATTCATTCGGAGGCTGAAGGCCTGAGATTGTTTGGAGGGGTGGTGACGGGCCACAGGTTTAAGTCCCAGGGTCTAAAAGTCCGAGAAAAAGGAGCTTTGGTGTTCCAGGGCAGGAGATGATGGGTGCTCCAATTCAAGAAGAGAGAAAGAATTGACCTACTTCCACCTTTTTGTTCTATTCTGGCCCTCAATGAATTGGCTGATGACTGCCAACATTGGCGAGGGTGTATGTATCTTCTGTACTGAGTCTACCAATTCAAATGCTAATCTCTTCTAGAGACACCCTCATAAACACTCCCAGAAATAATGTTTTACCAGCTATCTGGACATCCCTAGCCCAGTCTAGTTGACACATAAATTAACACTGTTCATTTAAATCATTTTGGAATAAATTGAAATTTTTAAATTTTGTTTGCTGTCTAAATTTTTGTAAATGTTCCATGGACTTTTGAAAACAAAACACAATCATGTGCTCCATAACGATTTTGGTCAACAACAGATAAAATGCAGAATGGTGACCCCATAATATTATAATACTGTATTTTTACTGTACCTTGTCTATGTTTAGATATGTTTAGATATGCAAATACTTAACATTGTGTTGCAATTGCCTAAAGTGTTCAGTATAGTAACATCCTATGCAGATCTGCAGTCTAGGAGCAACAGGCCATACCATATAGCCTGGGTGTGTAGTAGGTTTGTGTAAGTGCATTCTGTGATATTCACACAATGACGAAATGGCCTAATGCTGCATTTCTCAGAATGTATCCTTGTCGATAAGTGTTATATGACTGTATAATATGTGTATGGTACAAAATTCAATACAGATGTATATTATAAGACCAAATTCTATATCTACACTGCTTGCCTTTTTGATCTGACACAGGACAAGAGAAACATATAAAGTCTCTTGGTTTTCAGTTGTTTTTCCAAGACAAGAGTCTTAGATACTCTGATATTATGTTATTCTGTGTATAGCATATTTTGTGCATAACTGTTACATGTCCTTTGATATTTATATACCCCTCTTTGCTTTAATAGTTTTAGCTTGGAATTAATTATAATGTGTCTGAAACTAATAATGTCATTACCTCTCTTTTATGTTTATGAATGTCTTATGCTCTTTACATCATTTGTCTCTGATAAGCATTGTAAACTAATTTTTTTGTCTTTTAACAAAGATTATGATCATTGTGGGAGCTTTTATCATCTTGCTTCAGGGGATTTGGGGCCATATAATTTTATTTAATTTGGTTGTTTTCCAGTACATAGATTTTCTTCTGAAAATAGTTTAGATATTTACTTCCGATTTTATAGCCATTTATATAAAAATATTTAGATTTAATTCTGTTTAACTTATTTTGATGTTCACTACTAGTTTATTATACCCAAACTTCCGTCTTGAGATTTTCATTCTGATTAACACATATCTGTATTCAAGTTTTTTTTTTCCAAAAACATCCTGTAGATGGCACATATTTTGAGTTTTTGCTTATCTGAAATTTTTTTTGTTTTAATTAATAAAAAATTAATTGGTTATTTAAAATTATTAGTTGTTAACCTGTTTGCTGAAAATTCTATGAATGCCGTTCTATGTTCTCATGACATTTACTGTTGCACTAAAAAATATAAGGATAATTTTGTTCTCCCTTTTTAAATCTTTTTTTTAAATGAATGCTAAATTACCTTTTTTTAATCCTTGGAATTAAAAAAGTAATCTGGTTGAGGTCACATGAAGAGAATTTTAAATAAAATTTGCTTGAAAATTTGCCAGTGTAGTCTCCATATTTTTGTCTAGAACATTTTCTTCAATTAGATCTTTGATTATAGCTTCTATATCTACTGTTATAATTTACTTTTTATTATTTTATTTTTAAAATACGACTATATCTATTTTATGTTGTCACTTTCATTTTCTTCATTGTCACTTCTTCTCATCTTCCCTACTCCCCTACCTGGATTCTTAGAAAGATTCAAAAGTTCACCTGCCCGCACTGGGAAAGGTGACTAACAAGGCTAAAGAGGCAGCTCCAGGACTCGTACTCACTTGGGTGGCGTGAACAGCTTCTAGCCTAATTCTCAGATCTATTCTGTAATGAAAGTTTTCTATATACTATATATAAGCTTTATATGTACACACTGTAAAAGAAACTCCTCCTCGGTCCCTCCCTGTCTGGCTCTTGACCTACTGGCCCCATGAAGTATGAGATGCTCAACTCCAGGGCTCTTTCTTCCACTGACTCTGCCCAGAGCTCTTCTCTTGAGAAGGTGCCCCCTGTGGGGTGGAGCGATACCTTCAGTCCAGGTCCTCCCTGGTTCAATGTTTCTGAAATGCTTCCTCTTCCCTGTGGTCTCTGAGTTAATCAGAAAGCTGGGAGGGGGTGGTAATACTGGTAAGGAATGTAAGAACAATACTCCCTTTGCCCATCTGGGGGTTGGATTCAGGTAGTGGTCTCTGTACCAGCCAGAGAGGAATCATTTCAACAAGAGTGTTTAATGTACAGGTCTTAAGTAATGAGCTTGAGCCAATTGCTTTCTACCTAGTCATTTCTGGTTTCTTGTCTTATTTTTGAAAAAGAAAAATTAACATGAGGTTCATACAACATAAAATTAACCATTTTAAAGTGAACAATTCAGTAGCATTTAGTACATTCACATATGATATAATATCAAAATATTTCCATCACTGCAAAGTAAAACACTTTACCTATTAAGCACTTTTCCCATCCTTCCTTTCTCCCATCTCCCAGTAGTATAGTTTGGATACTTGACCCCTACAAATCTCATGTTGAAATTTGATCCCCAACATGGGAGGTGGGGCCTAATGGGAGGTCTGCGTCATGGGGATGGATCTCTCATGAATGCCCTGCTGCTGTCCTTATGGTAGTGAGTGAGTTCTCTATTAATTACCATGAAAGTTGGTTCTTAAAAAAGCCTGGCACCTCCCCTCTTTCTCTCTCTTGCTTTGTCTCTTGCCATGTGATCTCTGCACACGCTGGCTCCCTTCCACCTTCTGCCACAGTGGGAGCAGTTGGGGGCCCTCACCAGAAGCTGAGCAGGTGCCGGCGCCATGCTTCTTGTATAGCCTTCAGAACCGTGTGCCAAATAAACCTCTTTTCTTTATAAATGTCCCCGCCTCAGGTATTCCTTCACAGCCACACAAACAGACTCAGACATGTGGCAACCATCAATCTGCATTCTCTCTCTATGTATTTATTCATTAATATTTTGGATATTTCACCTAAATGGAACCATAATCATACAAGATGTGACCTTTTGTGTCTGGTTTCTTTCACTGTTTTAGAGGTTCATTCATATTTTAGCATGTATCAGAACTTCATTTATTTTACAGATTAATAATATTCCATGTTAGGTATATATCATCATTTGTTTATTCATTCATCCATTGACGGAAACTGGGCTGTTTCTGCTTGTTGGCTATTGTGACTGGTGCTGCTGTGAACATGTGTGTACATGTACTAGTTTGAGACTTTGTTTTCAATTCTTTTGGGTCTATACTTAGGAGTGAAATTGGGAGTCATATGGCAATTCTATGTTTAACTTTTTGAGGAACTGCCAAACTCTTCCACAGTGGCAGCCCCATTTTACATTTTCAGCAGCAAGGGTTCCAATTTCTCTACCTCCTTATCAACATTTGTTATTTTCCTTTTTAAAAAAAAAAAAAACTTAGACACCCTAGTGAGTGTGAAGTGGTACCTCATTGTGTCTTTGATTTCCATTTCCCTAAAGACTAATGATGAGTATGTTTTCATGTGCTTATTGGCCATTTGTATATCTTCTTTGGAGAAATGTGTATCTGAGTCTGTTGCTCAATTTTTAAATTGGATTGTTTTCTTATTTGTTGTTGAGTTGTAAGAGTTCTTTATATATTCTGGATAATAGACCCTTGTCAGACATAAAATTTACCAATATTTTCCCTTCTTCTACAGGGTGACTTTTCACTTTCTTGATGATATCCTTTGACATGCAATAATTTTAAATTTTAATGAAGTCCACTTTCTTTTTCTATTCTTTCTTTCTTTCTTTTTTTGCTTGTGCTTGTGTCATTTCTAGATAGACTCATTTTTAAACTCTATGAATGATGCTGTTACTCTGTCATTTGAACTTAAAATATTCTAGTGGCTATACCTTTTCTTTGGGATAAGCTATCTGTATATTGAGTTAAAGGTAATGGAATTTCCGATTCCCTTTGATGGAAACAGTCACTTCCTTTTGGTGACAAACCTGAAAACAGATGTTCCGCTGTACAGTTTAATGACCCTTTCTAGTTAACATATTATGTACTCCTCTGGAAGCAGTGAGTTAAAAATTATTCTTTTCTCACTTCATTGTCACTATCACGTATATGTCTGTAGACATATATAGAATGTTCTATGTGATATCAAAGAGGAAACACATTATTCTGCCTAGAAAAATGAAGACTTCCATGTAGCATAATAACTGAATTAAAATTTTAAGGTAAAAAATATTTGGCAGTACACACAAAGTTTGCAAAGAGAGTTGGAGAAAGTCTTCATCTTATTTGAGTGCCGATTTGTTCCAAGCTGTGGAAGTTTTTCCTCTTCAATGCATATGATTCTTTCCAACTTTGTTCTTCTGGAATGATACAAGATTCATACTCAACTTGAATGAGAATGAGTGGTCCTAGGGGCCAGCCCAAGAAGAGGAAACGTGCAAGAGAAGTACCACTCATTTCACTCATTTAGCAAACAGGTGCTGAGGCCCTATTATGCCCAGACTCTGCTCCAGGTGCCAGGGATGCAACAGTGAGCAAGACAGACAGGATCCCTTCTGTTACAGCACCTGCATTATAGTCAGGGAGGCCTACAGTTATCAAGTAGCGATGACGCACAGTGATTCTAGACAATGGTAAGTGAAGAAAATAGAACTTGATGATGTGATGTGAAAGGGGCGCACACATGGTCAAAGAAGCCCTCTGTGAAGAGGTGATATTAGAGCTGAGATTTGGGTAATGAAAAGGAGCCAGCCACGTGAGGAGGAGAGAGAGAGGGAGCGTGCTCTGGGAATGAGCTAAGGAAGTTTAAAGGAAAGCCAGAAAGCCGTGCCCTGGAGCTGGCTGTGCAGGTAAGAGAGCATTGGGAGGTTAGGTTGGTCAGATGAGCAGTGGCTGAAACTCCTAGAACTTTGTCATCCATGGCAAGGAGCATATCTGGCTACAGCAACATGGGCGCTGCTCCATCAGCAGCAGCAGCTAGGCATAGAGCAGGTGTCTGCAGTGGCCTAGGCAGATAGGTCTGAGGGCAGCTCTGAAGGCTAGCTACAGTGGCAGCTGAGACAAGGGGATGGCAGCAGACAGTCATCAGGTACACATAGGGAAGGGGACGCCAGCAGCTTTCACCCTCCTGAGCATGTATGTGTGCCAGGAAAGAAGAGCTCCAAGCAGAATCTCAGGAGAGCCCAGCCAGGGTCAACTAGAGTGAAAGTCCTCTGTGAGCTTCATCACCTAATAGAGAGTATGATTTTTCTCTTGTGCATTGATGGACTTCCCACTCTAGAATACACACTTTTGAAGGTAGCATTTTGCTTCATTCATAGCTGTGTTCTCAGTGGCTAGAATAGTACCTGACATGATATTTGATAAATAAATACCAATAAATCTGAATCAAGTTAATGAATAAAAGAATGATAATAGCTAGGATCCCTGATTTTTCCTATTACTATTGTGCAATGGGAGTACTAGGGTTAATATCATTTTGAAATGGAGATCCTTCTTTAATTTAGCTACATGGTTCCAGATTGCCAATATGTATAGAAAACACAGCCAAATGTTTCTTTCTATCCAGTCATATCTTATCAGTGTCAGCTGAACACAAAGCCTCATTGCTGAAATACTTTTCAAGAGAATTTTCTTTTAGTGATAGTGAAAATCTGAAAAAAAAAGAATTTTTTCAACCTCAAGACCTGTGCATGTGTGTGTTAAAATGTATCATAGTCTAAGTTTAGGTTCAGCATAATTATTAATTAAAACTTCCAACTGAGGAAGTAATTTTTCCCCTGCTAAGCATGATTGAATTAGGAAATGTAAGGAAAGCACTTAAAACATAATAAGAATGTCATTTGGTAGTTTATTAAGCTTTTAGCACTGATATGCAGCCCAGAGAAGTCATTCTCTGTCTTCATGGACTGAAACTGACAGAATTCGTGATGCATGAAAAAGTCTGTGTCATGCTTTGGGGAAGGCCAGTAACTGAATCCAATTTCTAGTATCTTTAGGAGGTAGCAGATGATCATTTTTAAGAGTAGCTATAAATACGGAGCCCTCTGGTTGTCTTTGTATATGCCTGCCTGTGACATCAAAGGAAGACATGATAAGGATAAGTAAGAATTCCACTCTTGATCTAAATGACAGAAGAGTTACATGTCTGAACCACTGAGAAACACTTACATTGTTGCTCAGTAAGATAATACGTGTACATTCTTAGCATTTCTGTCTTCAGGCAGATCACTTACAAAATCATATGCTGTCAAAAACAAAAATATTCCATTAATAAGTTCCATTTGAAAAGTTTGTAGTATTATTTTCAGCACAATTAATATTAACTGAGAATCTTCTCAGAAACCATACACTTTTGATACATTTCAAGTGACTTTTATTTATTCTTTTAATATATACTGATGGCCATGTCATATAAGTGAACATTAAATAAATCTTAGCTGAAAATGGTAATAGTAAAACAAACTCTTAGACATGAAAAACACTTTCATGATTGTGATGCCAATCTTATTATATAAAGGGCTGGCTGAGAAATAAAATGAAAATTGAACCAATTGTGAAAAAGCAGATGTTTTGAAAAATGTATAAACTTAGTAAAAACAAAAATGTTAACTTCGATTGAGTGCTAAAATTGGCATAGAAGTGAAATGTTCTTTCAAGCGTTTTAACATTTTTTTCTTTTCTAATAATAAATGTGGTACCTATTACGTGGCTTTTCTTTTGGCACCCGCATGAATCATGGTACCAATATGAATCATGATGAAGTCAAGAAAATACATAATAATTGCAGATGGGGAAAAAAATGAAAGCACTCACTACATTGTTAGCAAGTCTATACTGAGAAAAATTTTGGTGGTGGAATTCCTTATTCCAAATTTTAATGCCAGGGAAAAAGATTATCGCCTGTCAAAACGTATTTGAATCTAATTCTATTTCCAAGGTTAAAAGCCTCCTCCAAGCCACTACCACATCTATGGAAACAGTCTTCAGCTTGTCTCTTCCCCACCATCTCTCAACCGTCCTTTCTCGAAGGGCAGCCATAGTATAGTGATCTCTTAAAAACATGGTTCAGAGCAAGTCACAGTCCTTCCTAAAACTCTCCAGAATGTCCATTTTACAGGAAAGACAAACCCAAATCGCTGCCGCTGGCTTCACCTGATCTGACCCTTGCTGTCCTTTTTTACTTCCTGCCTACCACTGTCTTCATTGCTCATTAGACTGTGGTCACACTTACCTTCTTCTAATCCTTAAACAAACCAAACTTTTCCTCGCCTCAGGGCCTTTGCACTGGCTGTCACTGCTGTCCACACAGTTCCCTACATAGATCTCAGGGCTGCTTCTTTCTCATCTTTATTCTCAGTTTAAATACCAACACTGCAAAGGTTCTCTCTGACCACTCCAAGTCACTGCATAGTCATTGTACCACCCTACCCTGGGATATTTCCATTATAGCCTTACTGCTAACTGACTTATTTCTACTGACCTGTGTCCTTGTTTACTGTGTGATACACACGCATCAGTATAGAGACACAGTATTCCTTACTAATCTCTAAATGGCTCCAGTATCTGTAGTGACAGCCTCTACTTCATTTCTGACACGGGTATTTGCGTCTTCTCCATTTCTAGACTTGTCCATCTTGCTAGAGATTTGGATTTTGATTGATTTTTTTTCCTGAAGTCCAACTTTTTGTTTCATCAACTTTCTCTATCGCATTCCTCTTCTCGATTTTGTTGATTTATGCTCTTAACCATATGGTCCGTATTTCCTTCTGCTTGCTTTGAGTTTATTTTGCTTTTTGTTTCCAGTGTCTCAGTAGGAGCTTAGGTATTGATTTGTCACTTTTCTTCTTTTCTGACATAAACATTTACTGCTATACATTTGCCTCTCAGCCCTGCCTAAGTTGCATCCCACATATTTTGATAAATTTTGTTCTCATTTTCATTCCATTCTATGTATTTTAAATTTCTTTTGAGAATTCTTTTTTGGGTATGGAATATTTGGAATTGTGTCTTTAATTTCCATGCGTTTAGAAGTCTTCCTGTTCTCCTTCTAGTTACTGACATACCATCCTGCTATGATCAGAGTACATACTCTGTGTAATTTCAATTTATTTATATTTATCGAGGTTCATTTTACGGCCCAGGACATATTACCTTGGCAAATGTTCCATGGGCTCTTGAAAAAAAATGTATATTCTGATGTTGTTGGCTGGAGTGTTCTGTATATTCTATGTATTTTTATATATTTTATTTTCTATATATTTCAATTAGATGCTGCTAGTTGATTGTGTTGTTCATGTTTTCTATATCCTTGCTGATTTTCTGTCTAATAGTTCTGCCAGTAGCTCAGTGAGATAAGGGGTCCCCAGGTAAAATTGTGGATTTGTTTATTTCTCCTTTCAGCTTTATCTGGTTTTGCTTCATGTATTTTGAGGTTCTGTTGTTTGATGTGTACACATTATATTTTCCTGGTAGGCTAATACTTTTATCATTGGGTAAAGTTCCTCTGCTTCTGGTAATTTCCTTTGTTCTGATGTCTACTTTATTAGATATTAATACAGTCATTTTGCTTTTTTTTGGTAACAGTTTCATTGAGATATAATTGATACGCCATGCAATTCATTCACTTAAAATGACAATTCAATAGTTTTTAGTATATTCATAGTGTTCTGCAACCATCATCACAATTTTAGAACATTCTTATTGCCCCTGAAAGAAATCCCATGCCTTTTATTAATAGCTATCTTCCCCCAATCCCTTCATTCCCCTCCCCAGTCCACCCCAGTCCCAACCAACCATTAATCTATTTTCTGTCTCTATAGATTTGCTTTCTAGACATTTCATGTAAATGGAATAATATGATCTATTGTCTTTTGTGACTAATTTCCTTCACTTCGCATAATGTTTTCTAAGTTTATCCATGTTGTAGCATGTTATCAGTACTTCATTCACTTTTATGGCTGAATAATATTTCGTTGTATTAATATAACATATTTTGTTTAATCCATTCATCAGTTTATAGGCATTGGGTGG
>RJWJ010004222.1:0-37541 GCA_004363605.1 Indri indri
TGTGAGTCATTTCAGGAAAGCAATTCTAAGGATGCATCTAGGAAGCTAAAATCCTTTCTCTTGAAACTTCTGGAAAGGATGACAAACATCAAACATCAAATAACCCAAATCTTGTGCTCTTTCTAAAGTCCAGATTTTCAATATCTCTTATTTCTTGGATTTTCCCTAACACCTAGACACACTCTTTTACCGTTCATCTGGATTTGTCAGCTAGTCCGATTTCTGGGCAGCGAGGAATTTGAGTCTTCAACTCTTCTACTATTTCTGGTTCATTTCCTCTATAATAAAGAAACTAGAACTTAGTCCAACTTTGCCCCACGTGGCCTTATGACATATACTTCAATGGTGGTGAATGCTGTCCCCGGTGCTCTGGGGTGATCATTCAACAACATTTCCAGAGTTCTAAGTTATCCTCTCCCTTTGTACACCTTCACGTTTCCTGAGTAATACCAGCCATTCTCAAGGCTTTAATGGCCATTTCTGCACAAAAGATCCACAAGCTTCACAGGGAGCTTTGACTCTTCTTCTGACTACCACACCTATACTTTCAATTGCCCACCAAATATGTGCGATCGGGAATCTCACAGACACAATGGCCAAACAATTCATTCTCTTCTATGCTGTTCCAGAGCCCACATCCACCTGTCTCTCTATTTATGTTTCATTTTAGTCAAAGGCATTATATCATTCACTCAGGATTCTAAAGCAGACAACTTGGCTTGTTCATCCTCCATACCCCAGCCCTCATGTTCAGTTAGTTACCAAGTCCTAACAACTCTCCCTTAAAATACTTCTCAAAGACAACCTTTCTTCTCTTCTCCTTGCTACTTTTTGGCTGGATTATTGCAACAGCCCCCTAAAAATCCTTCCCACCCCCCCTAGGTTGTCTCCTTCCCCATCTGCCCTCCCCATTGAAACCAGCGTGATCTTTCTTCAAAAGAAACTGAAATTTCAGAGCCTTGGAGAAAATGCCATAGTTGGTGCAAGCAGTGAGACAACCGTTTCCCGAATTTCCTTTAAAACGCCTTCGACCAACCAATAAAAGAACGGTGTGATATTGCTGTTAACAGGATGAAATCAATTGCATTCTGAATCAGGGATGCGTTTACATTAATTGCAGTGTCTTTCAAAATAGACTTAAAAACATGTTATTTATCGCAAGCTTGTTGAGAAGCTTGACTTCATTGTTGCCTACAAAAAGATAAACCTAAATATTTTTTAAAGTTTTCATTTGGAAATAATTTCAAACTTACGAAAAAATTGCAAGAATAAAAATAGTACGAAAAATAGCTGTTTATGCTTGAACTAGATTCACCTTTTATTAAACATTTCGTTAAAGCAAAATGCTTCATCATTTGCTCTTTCTGTATAAATTCACACAGACACATACAGAGGCAATTATTTTTCAGAACCAATTTAGAGTACATTGCATAGATCTTGATCTTTTACTCCTAAATATTTCAGTGTGTATTTCTAAGAATAAGAAGTGTTTTTGTATAACCACCATAGTGATCCTCTTTGCTAAATTTAACGTTGATTCAATACTTTTGTCTAATATACTGCCCAAATTCCAATACTGTCAATTGACCCCATGATGTCTCGTAGTGCTTATTTTTCCCCTCTGGTACAAGACCCAGTCAAACATCAGAGATTGCATTTAGTTGCTACATTCCTTTCGTCTCCTTTAATCTGGAACATTTCCTCCACCTTTCCTTATCTTTTACGACATTGACATTTTTGAAGAATGCAGCACTTTTTTTTTCTTTTAAACAAAACTTTTCTCATCCGGAGTTTGTCTAGTGTGTCCTCATGGTTAGATTCAAACCTACTGTTTCCTGATGGAATACTGCAAAAGTAATACCCTGGCCTTCTCAGGGTATCACGTCTCTGAAGCCCAAATACTTTCAATGTGGTGTGCAAAGTCCTTAAAATTCGACTCTTCCTAGAGTCTGCACACTCCTTTTGATACTCCCCATTGAACCTTGACTGGCTGACCTCCCAGGGCCCAGCCTTTGTAAAAACCATTTGCCTACCCATAACTGTTCCTTTGGGGAATATCACTCCCCCCATTCCTGACTAATACTGCTCAATCCTCATGGTTTGCATAGGACAGATCCCATTTCTCTGTTTTCAGGGATATTGCTAAGGACCAGGGCTGGCCAATCTAAGTCCTTCCCCTCCTCAGTCACAAAAATGCAATCAAGGATGGGCACAATCCCAAAGTATGCCAGCCTGGATTTTTTCTGGACCTTTCAGGATATAACCCTTTCCTTTGAGCTCTGTTAATTATGAGGAACACATATGCTTGGACCTGTTGGGGAAGAAGGGTATCTTATCACAATGTAAAGAAATCCTTCTGAGAATGAAAGGAGACGTAGCTACAAGTTGAAGTTTATGAGTGAGACAGAGAAAGAGAGGAAGAGACAGGTGAGAACATCATTTCAACATCTGATTCTGGCCATGCCTGAGGACTTCATTACCCAGAACTTCTCAGTCGCATGAGCTGGTAAGTTCTCATGTTGCTTAAGCTAACATGGGGTGTCTATGTCTCACAAACTGTAAGAGCCTAACTTTCACCTTTTTTACACTGATCTGTGTTGCTGAAATCCCAGCAAGATAGCAGACTGGGCAATAATACAGACACTTACTTTTCAACACGTGCACATTTATCTACGGAAGAGATCAACGGTTCTTAGATTCTGTGTACTCACGTATTACTGTACATACGAACTGTTCATCCCTGCTCATGAATGATCTAACAGAAAAAAACGGATATACAGATAACTATTTAAAATTTTCTTTTCAATAGAATGTACAATGTGCATTTTTGAGAACCCCTGGGATGTGTCTAAAGTAGTTCTCAGAGGAAAATTCACAGTTCTAAACATTATGGATTTTAAATTATACAAAGGAAAATAATAAATTATATGTAACTTGAGGATCTAGAAAAAAGAATAAAACATGATCATAACTAAAAATAGTTGGAAATGCATTAAACTCAAAAGATATGGAATTTAGATGAAATTAAATTTCACGGAATTTAAAATTGTGTTAAGAATATCAATCAAGATATCAGTAAGTGGGAAGACCTATTATATCCATGAATGGGATAACTTAATGGATTAAATATCAATAATCTTAATGTTATCATATTAATTCAATGTAATTTTAATTAGGGACCAAATTTTTTGTAAATTTTTTGAAACAATGTTAATTTTAACATGGAAAAATAAATTCCTCAAATAATAAAATATATGAGTAAAGAAGAATAGTGAGGAATAATTTGCCTTGGCAGATATTAAAACATACCATGAAATCACTATAAAACAGTGGGTATTGACACAAGTGAATAAAAAGATCAGAGGGGGAAAATTAACCTTGAGACAAATTGCATTATATATGACAATTGTATATATAATACAAATGCTGGTAACTAACGCACAGTTTTATTTAATAAATAATACTAGCACAATTGCCTCCCATATAGCAAAAAAATAAAATGGAGTCTATTAGCTTATACTATGCATTAAATTTTAGCTGGATTAGAAATATAAATGTAAAAGAAAAATGAGATAGGTAAAGTCCTGGGTTATAATTTCAAATGATACGCATTTTTTCTAGATATTTAAAGCATACAAAGTACCTAGAAGCTATAAAACTCTCCCCTAGCCATCTAAATTGTCCTCAGTCTTACCCTGATGCTCTGGTGGAGAAGGAACAATCACATAACTAATGGAGGATTCTTCTTAAAATCTAGGAAGGTATCAGGCATAGTGCTGTCACCACCAATGCCAGCAGAGAATTGCTATGACCAACAATTAGAAGGTGTTTTGGTCCCAAATCTTATCTGGTCTCTCATCACATTTCTTTGCTCATTCTCAGCCAAGGAAAAAATTTCCTGTATCATTATTTATACTGATTATCTCCTGGTCCATCTTATCTACAAATGCTGCCATTTTTTACAAGAAAGAACAAATCAACTAAAGCAAATACACTTCTTAGTAAGGTGACACACAGTCCCTGTTCCAATACACAGCCTTGCTTAGAGTCTGGGGAAATGGAAGGGAAAGCATTAGAGACAGTAAAGAGAACTCATTTATTGTTCACTTACTATGTGCAAAGTGTTTTATGTCTCTCATCTAAAAGATAACCAGAGTACGTGTGTGTTATTGTTTCTGTCTTATAAATGAGGAGACTATGTCTCCGCAAGGTTAAATAACTTGCTCAAGGTCACTGTGGTAGATATACCAATGTATTTTCCTGCTTGTTCTCTCTCTTCAGCACTCTGATTTCTCCTTGGGAAACCACTCCACCCATACTCTCAGTCCTTGCACATCCAGGGTTGAGCCCATGGCTGAGGCACAACCAGTCACTCTGTCACCCCCTGGCCACAGTGATTGGTTCAGGGAAAGCATGAAACCCTGGGTGCTCCCATTAGAGTCAATTTTAAATTTCCATTGGAATTGTTGGTAAAAAAAAGTTCTTTCCACTTGGGTAGCTGGGCTGGTCAACTAAGCCTAGAGCTGCCAGAAACCTCCCCATGAACAGAGCCAACCTGAGAATTTAGCAGAATAGATAAAAGCATAACCCAGAGCTGAGGCAAGAGATAGTCTTGATTATATAGTTTGAGTTCCTGGATCCAGCCATACCTGAAGCAAATGCTACCTTTGGACTTTGCAGCCACATGGACCAATAAATTTTCCTATTTACTTAAATCACTTTACATTGGGCTGCTGTTCCCTGCACAGAAAATATCTTGATTAATTGAATCACAGAGCTAAGAAGTGACAGAGCCAAGACGAAGGCCACGCTTTCTGGAAAAGCACCATGTATCAGCTAGTGGAGCAGCACAACCCACAAAAGAATCTGCGTGATTCCTGACACGTTCTCAGCCTGCTATGAACTCTACACTGTCTTTGATAAATGGGATTAGCGAAAAACATGCTGGGAACATTGATGGAAATGAGATTTAAATTGTTCAAAAAAAAAACCCAGCAAACAATGAAGTCTAGCTCCCAAGGATTTGGCTGTATTCAATAGGTAGATGGTATTCAGCAGAAAGAACATGTTGAAGTAGAAAGACCAATGACTCGGAATCAAAAAGGCAGAAAGATAATTCTGGTTTCACCATTTAGCTGCGTGACTTCAAGAAAAAAGATCTAGTTCTCTGAGCCTTCTCTCTCTTCCTCTTGGGAGAAGGAAAAGCTTGAGTGAAATAAAAATGAGATCTTGGCTGTTAAAGTAATTTTATTCATTCTTTAATTGCAAAGTACTATAATGTATTCTTATTAAATATTGCTGAGGTATTTGGGTACAGTTTAGATTTCCAGCGTCATTATGAACAATACATAATGGTGAGCGAGTCTTTAAACTCAGCATTAAAAACAAACAACATATTTAAAGAAATGAATATTGGTTAAAAATAAATAAGGAGGATCAAGTTAATTGCATTTCCCAATAGTAGAAATTAGCCAGAAGGCAGTGTTGAAAAGATAACAATGGTGACTCATATAAACTGTGTATATTATGTTCTTTATAATATTGTATGAAATGGTAATATAGGTAGCTAATATAAATAAGATAAAATGAGAAAATGAAGAGAATAAACAAGTTATAATACGAATAAAAAAATAAATCTAAAGGATTAAAAATACCAAAGAAGACTATATAGAGTAAAACACAAAGTGTGATAAGATAATAAAGGGAAACATATTAAAGTTGAGAGAGTTAAATAAAATCATGTACTCAAAGAAATGGAGGTGTTATGGACGGAATTTGTGTGTCTTCTCCAAATTCATGTATTGAAGCCCCCAGCCCTAGTGTGATGGTATTTGGAGGTGGGGCCTTTGGGAGGTAATAAGTTTAGATTAGGTCATTAGGTTTGGACACTCATGATAGGATTAGTGCTTATAAGAAGAGAAACACAGGAAGACAGCACACACACATACACACACACACACAGACACACACGTACATGCAAAGAAATGGCCATATAAATCATATAAGCACACAGTAAGATGGAGACAATCTGCAAGCCATGAAGATGGGCCCTCGCCAAGAACTGAATCAGCCAGCACCCTGATCTTGGGTTTCCCAGGCTCTAGAACTATGAGAAATAAATGCCTATTGTTTAAGCCACCCAGTTTATGGAATTTTTTTATAGCAGCCTTAGTCAAGCTAAGACAAGAGGGATTCCAGGGTGCCAGTCAGCAACCAGTACCTGACATGCACTGAGTGCATAGTATGTGCCAGATGTCAGGTATTTTATATCTGGTATCTCATTGGATCCTAACGACAACACTGTGAGCTTGGTATTAACACTCTCCACTTTACAAACAGGGAGGCTGAGTCCCAGAATGGCTAAATGACGAGCCCCAGTTCTCACAGTAGGTAAAAGTGGAGCTTGGATGGGAATTTCAGTCTTTTGGCTTCCAAAGCATAGCAGCTTTCCGCTACGCTGCCTCTAAAACAGCCAGGGATACCCCTCAGCTGCCTCCCCTACCCCAAAGGCTGGTGCTTGCTCTGAACGTCACTGGGATTTCAAGACAGAACAGATGTTATTGGGGGTGAAATAAAGGCTGGATGGAGCTCTGGATCCACCCTGCATCATTTCAGTGATAGTCCCATTTCACTTTGGGAAGCTACCCCTCCTACACTCTCAGCCCATAAAGCCTGAATGATGCCTCCTCCCCAGCTCTGGGTGGAGTGTATAACCCAGACCTCAGCCAATCAGCTTATCATATTCCACAATAATAATGACTGGTTCCAGGGCAGACGACGCAAGTGGGCCAATGAGAGCCAGAATCCTGGATGAGCTCACAGACGCTGGGGTTCTCAGCCCCATCCCACATCCCTCCATCTGGACCTAAACTGACAGTAGGCAATACCGCAATAGGGTATTGGGGTGCCCTTGCCTGAGACAGGGCTGCACACAGTGCAAAGCAGAGCTGCACAAAGCAGAAGGAACGACCACGTCTTGGTGGCATCTCTCCACCCTCAATCAAGCCAAACCTGAAGCAAAATGATCCCTATCCCATGCAAGCACTGGAGCCAGTGTGGCTTGTGTTTCTGTTCCTCATACCCTCAAATTTACAAAGTGAGACATCAGTTTGAAGCCTCATACCCCTATTGTGGGACTCCGTGGAGGAAGCCAGCAATGCTTTTCACTGCTAGTCTCAATGCATCACCAAGGTGGTGACTCCGCCATGGGGCCACGGGTGTCACTGTCAGACAACGACAGGTATAGTTGGGCGCTGCCAGCAGACCTCAAACCACTTGGATGGGTCCTTTGAAGACTGGATATTTTGATTATGTGTGGAAGAAGATTCAACATTCCCTTTTGTGTTGGGTTTCAAGAAAGTCAGGTAAACCTGAATTCAAATATTAGCTTTGTCACATACTAGACACACGAACCTAGGGAAGTTGGTGGCTTCGCTCTACCTTTATGCCTTGATATATCCTGTTCCCTCTACCTGAAGTACTCTTCCACTTCCCCCATTTACCTGGATAACTGCCAACCATCATCCATGTTTCTGCTCAGACATCAATTCCTCCAGGAAGTCCTCCTTGACTTCATGCCCCAAGGTCTAAATCAATTTCACCTTTTCAAGTTTCCAAATCACTCTCATTCCTCCATTGTCCTAGCACTTATCTCACTGTTATTATATAATCATAATCAAAAGATAGTAATAAATAGCTAGTTCCCTGTCCAGACTAGAAACTCCACGGGGTCAGGGAATGTGCTGGAGTTTTCATCATCATATCCCCAGGTCTTAGCATAGTGCACGTGGTAGGTACTTTATAAACCTTTCCATTTTCTCCTCTATATAGTGGACTTAATTGTAGCCAGCTTCATGGAATTGCCTGGAGGTGTAATTCTTTATGTAAATAGTCCAGCACATTCCCGGCACCCAGTGGGTGCGCCATAACTGTCATTAATAATTCCTTTTTACTTTATTCATGCTTTCCAAAAAATTTGGAGTCATCGTTTGCTAATCACTAATTTGATCTCCCTGACTGCCATTAATAATGCTAATAAAATCCTCACGAGTTCCTCAGGACAACTTAGGGGTTAATGATAACCTGTCTCAGTTTGACAGAAATTCCTGGGTCACAATCTCTACGGGAAGCTCTTTTTCTCTCAGTAGCTGTCAACAGAGAAATGAAGTGATTAAAAGTGTTAAATATCATATATAATAAATGGTACCAATATAAAACTTAATGCTCCTAATATTTCCTTTGAGTTGCTACCTTTTGCATTAATTGAAGCAAGAAATGTTCCACTTAGTTGAAATATCTACTTAGTATCCTGCTCATAAACACATCTGCAGCCTGAGTTCCCTGGTTCAGTGGGTTTAAATTAGTTGGTATCAATGTTATTGATGATAGGAGAACTCGGGGAGCATGCTGAGGCCCTAATGAGGAGGGTGATACTCTCGCTTTCTGCCTTCTCCAACAAGCATGGGATCAGGGCTCTGTTGGGGTAAGGGGTAAGCTGACTGCAGGGTTTTACAACAAAAGCTACAAGGAGGATCACAACAGGCCCCGGGGTGACAGAAAAGGAGTCAAACCATTTTATAGAGACCCTGGCATCATAATGGATGTCTTTCCTGAAATGAATGGAAACTGGCCTCTTGTGTGCCTGGGGCAGAAGAACATATTTTATTGAGCATTTATTATAGACGGGGCAATGTGCAGCACGGTGTTAAGGGCACCGGTACTTGGAATCATCCAGTGTATAGCATTTTCAGATTGGAGTCTTTCACTTAGTAACATGCATTCAAGTTCCCTCCCTGCCAGAAAAAGTCGGGCAGGTTTGGGGTTGAATCCAGTTCTGCCACACCCTACATAGGCTTGGGCACAGCACTTACTCACTCTGATCTGCTGTTTCTTTATCTGCAAAATGGAGATAATAATTGCACCTGAATCATGGGTTACTATGAAGATTACATCCACCCCAGTCACTCAGCAGAGTGCCTGGCACATGCCAAACATTAGATATCACCACTGTCATGATACATGCACGATGTCATTTAATCTTCACACTGATTCCTTTGGGTATGCGTTGTTATCCCCCGAGAAGGCTCACTGAGCTGAACGTCTAGGTTCAAAAGCCAGTTACAATGGCCAAAATCCAAAACACTGATAGTGCTAAAAGCTGACGAGGATATAGAGCAACAGGAACTCCCATTGGTTGCTGGTCAGAACACAAAATGGTACAGCCACTTTGGAAGACCATTTGGCAGTTTCCTACAAAGCTAAACATACCTTTTATCATATAATCCAGCAGTTGTGCTCCTTGGTGTCTATCCAAAAGGGCTGAAAACTTATATCCACACAAAAACTCACAAACCAATGTTTACAGCAGTTTTACTCAAATTGTCAAAACTTAGAAGCAACCAAGATGTATTTCTGTAGGTGAGTAGATAAGCTGTGGTCTACCCAGGCAATGGAATACTATTCATTGCGAAAAGAAATGAGCTACCAAGCCATGAAAAGATGTGGAGGGAACTCAAATGCATATTACCAAGTGAAAGACTCCAATCTGAAAATGCTATACGCTGCCTGATGCCAACCATATAACATTCTGGAAAAGGCAACACGATGAAGCCAGAGCAGAAAAGATCAGTAGTTGCCAGGGGTTGGAGGGTAGGCAGGGGTGAGCAGGCAGAGCACTGTTTTAGGTCATGATGCTACAATGGTGGGTACGTGTCATTTTTACTTGTCAAAGCCACAGAGTGTACAAACACCAAGAGCGAACCCTAATGTAAACTATGGACTTTGGGTTATTAGAATAAATAAAGTAAATTAAAATGGGGAACAGGCCTGAAGAATCCCTGAGCAGACAAAGCCAGTTAGGCCTCATAAGTGATCTTAACCTTGCTTGATTTGCAAATACATAACACAAAACCTAACTTGAGCTATTTCTCATAAATGCCTATATTCAAGAAAAATGAAACCTAAGGCCGACTAATCAGAAGCCACCAACTAACTTATGGTTGTATAACTACAGACTTCCCAGCAGGACAGATCAAATAAAGCAACTGTTTAACTGTAACCAGTCAAATATTTTGTTCTACTTCTATGTTCACCCTATAAAAGTCTCCCTTTGGGTTCCTTCAATGGAGCCCTAGAATCACTTTTGGATTCACTTCTTGAATGACTATTTGCTCAAATAAACTCGGTAGAATTGGATCATGCCTCAGTTTACCTTATAACAATAAAAACAAAACAAAACAAAAACTATCCCAAAGATAACTTAGCTATGTCACCTTCGATGATGTATTTACTCTCTCCAAAGGCCCGTGTTCTTATCCATAAAATGGGAATGAACCACCCACGGAGGACCCCATGAATTTGAATGAGGTTATGTAGTAAAAAACCTCTGGCTCAGGGTAGGGGATCAACAAATAACTGTTCAACCCAAGACTAAAAGGCATCCACAGTTCCACCTGGCCTCGGTTTGGGGGAGGGCATCTGTTCCAGGGGGCACAGCCTGGAGAGAGGGGAAGCTGGAGCCAGGCACAGAGCCAGCACTGATGGGAGGAAGCGGAGTTGTTTACATTCCTAATTACAGGAACCAAGGCTTCAGCACAGCCAGGTGTCATTCCGACAGACAAGGTTAATAGGATGTGAGCGGGCCCAGCTGCCACCTCTCTGCTCATGGACGACAGGCATGCGGGCAGAGGCAGATAAATTAGCTGGCAGCCTGGCCACGCCGGTCAACTTCAGCTATTTGGAGGCACAGGTTAAAATTCAATCTTGCAGATACTAAGTTTCTCCCACAACCTCCTCAAGGTGCCAGTAGGAAGCCACAGAATGGCGCTGCCACCGGGGCAGTGGCCAAGTCAGACATTCGGCCACTGGCTCTGACCATGGTTCCCTTTTACCCCCAGTGGCGAGGTTCAGGAAGGAGGAGTGCACGTGGCCGTTAAGAACACAAGCTCCACTGGATCCCATTTCTGCCACTTTCAAGTTGTGTGCACTTCAGCCAGCCATGTCACCATTTTGGAATTCAGTCTCCTCATCTGTAATATGGGAATAGTCCTGTTAAGGTTGCCATGAGGATAAAGTACTTACAGACACGGAGAAAACTAGCTCCATAAATATTAGCGAAAATTATTAGCAGGATTGCTGTAATGGGCTACCTGGGCAAGTTGTGAGCCCAGGCATCCATCAATTTGTGGTCCATGCCCTGCCAGCTGGTGGATGCTTTCACCAGACCAATTAACAACCTGTTTCTGATCAATGATTTATGGCTTATGTTTCGCTGTTAATGAAATGTAATTGCCAAGCCTGAGATGTAGCACAGTGGCAAAACAAACTGCCGTTGGAAAATTACATCCTGGGTCCCATAAGTAAAGCTGCAGTCACAGGCTGGAATGTCTTATGATCAGAGTCGGGCACCACCAGGCCTCCCTCTGAGAAGCTTGCTCTGTCTGAAGGCTGAAAAGGTGCTCCTTGCCAGTGTATTCCTCTCCATAAAAATTAATGCCGTTAACAGGACGCCAAATGGCCTCAGCTAATGTGCTTTTGAATGAGGACTAAATTTTATTCATAAGCATCAGTGTCAGGACTAAAATACCATTTTTATGGACACCGTGAGCATAAACGGGAGTGCTGAGTCAACCAGGGCTCCACAGAACTGACTTGTTTCCTCCCCTGGATGTGGCTGCTTTGGACAACAGGGGACCAGAGTGTGGGCTCAGGTCATGCCTCGGCCTCTTCTGTTTTGTGACATCGGGAGCAAAGTAACTACAAACAAAAATGGAAACAAACACCCCCTAACTTTCACTCTTATCATCTGTTAAGTGGGGACACCAATAAAACCAACTTCCTAGAGATGCTGCGAATATGAAGCTCATTGATTCATTTGCCCGTAATGTCAGTTTCCATTCTCGGTTCTGGGGATATGGCAGTAAACAAAACAGAAACAACCTGCGCTCGTGAAACTTACATTCTAGTGGGAGAACATGGAGAGTAGAAGATGAATGAGTATACTATATCCTATGTGATGGAGAGATAACTGTTATTGAGAAAAATAAATCAGAATAACAAGATTGGGTGGGGGGGGAGGAAGGGCATTTTACATAGAGGGGTCAGAGAAGAAATAAAAACCAAGATTATGCGTGGAATTTATTAAGAAGAAAGGAAAGAACGAACACAAAGAACTAAGCCTTAGCAAATGTAGGCTTTAAGGGGACAGGAAGGAATAAGGGAACACAAACAATAGCCAGAGAATATGAAGGGAAACAGGCAGGAATCGTGTTTACTGCAGAAGCTTACCAGGGGAGAAAATGAACTTGAAGTAGGAGAACCTGCTTCCCACCTGAGCTCCATCGGCCGCCATTACCACGTCGGTGATCTTCAGCGAACTGCTTTGCGTCTCTGGGATACTGTTCAACCCCCACCACTTCACTGAATTCACTCTCTGTAGAACTGCAAGCGACCATCCCAATGCCCCAGGAGTGTCACTGCATCGCCTGTTCTCCCTACCTCCTGCAAATAATGACCACCTCTTAGCTTTCTGAAACTCTTCCTTCATATTATCTCAATTCACCTGCACTGAACAACTCTTCAATGCCAAGCACTGCAGGTAATTTTTCATATATCTGCTCTCATATGGTTCCCACAGCAGCCTGTGTGTGTTGAGCAAGGGATACTCATTTTATACCCAGGGAAACTGAGGCAGAGAACATTCAAGTAACTTGCCAGATGTTGTAGGACTAGTAATCAGTGGACTGGGAATGTAACCTCAGTGGCCTAATTTCAGAGCGAGCGCTCTCAACCACTAAGATGCCTACATGGTGCTAAGACCCTCGACCCTGGGACTCACAGTTTCTCTTTCAAATGACCAGACGGAAGTGAGGTTAGCAGAGTGCACCTGGTACACCTTGCCATCTGGGAAGGATGCTGAGCTGCTGCTCCAGTTCCCCAGGAAACATGCTGCATGTCTCCCTGGGATCCAGAGTCACTGCAGGACCAAAGATAACACAGTCCTTGGTCACCCTTCAATAAGCCTCCCTCCCTGAAAGTGCTATCTGTGTGAGTCTATTCCTCTCAGTTTCCAGAAACCTGACTCACAGGCTGGTGAATGATGGGCAGTACACAGCATGCACGTCACACTTTCATTCATTCATTCACCGGGCGTGCTTTGACAGAGCCCCCACTACGTGTAGACCAGACTCTGCTAAGAGCTGGGGAATCGCAGCTGAGTAAGACAGTCTCTGGCCTCCAGGGACTCGGGCATCCGCCACGAATGACAACTCACGGAGGTGAGTGTGTGGCCAGGTAAACAGTAAAAGGATGTTTAGAGGGGTCCTAGGAGGGAACAGCTCCCTGAGAGTGAGGGAGGTGTTACTAAAGGAGGTAGAAAAGGAGACAAGAGGATGCCAGGCACAGCACACGCGCTAGGAAAACACGTATGCTGTGTGCAAACCACAGGGCAAGCCTCATCCTAAGGGGTGTCCGTGCTTCACCCCGTTTGTCGTCCACAAAAATCCTGGGATGTAGGTGCTACAATCTGCATTTTGTGGCTAAGATTAAGCCTAAGGAGAGCCGTTCTACCTCACTCTGACACCTGGGAACAATTAGGGGAGGTTGAAAAGGTCGGTAAGGCCGGGGTATAAGTGGGTCGGGGTGAAAAGGGCAAAAAGTGGTGGAAAGTGGACAAGAAGCTGGACTTACATGGCGAAGGGACCCGAACCACAGCCACCTTCCCTACCCTATCTCTCTCCTTTCACTCCACTCATTTTTCTTCCAGCACTTACTGTGTAAGAGGTAATATATAAGTAAGTATATATCTGCATATTTATTTGACATTGCTACCTCCCTCCACTGGACTGCAAGTTCTGCAGGGGTAGGGATCGCACCTGTTTTCTTCACCCAACAGGTGCTCGAGAACTATTTGCTCAATAAATAAGAGGCTGTTTCAGACTGAGGACTAGGACTGTAGCCTGGAGACACAGGTTTTTAAACAAGGATTGAAGATTTTAAACAGGGAAGTGCTGTGGTCAGTTTTATTTCATTAAGAGAGCTGTGGCTGGGAGGCATTTGTCCCCAGGAAGTAAAGGCAGGCACCCACCGTGACAAAGGTAGTGAGACGGAGGCGACAGAGTCACGATGAGCCTACCTAGGTTGCCAGATGGTGCTCTGACTCAAGATGTTTTAACGAACATGGTCCGACTTTCTCCCTGGGGCTTTTGGAAAGCACGAGGATGGCTATTTGTCAAAGAGGAACTACGAGAACATCAAGAAATTCAAAGCCCAGCTGGGTGAGTGAAGAGCAGAAAACACAATGCAGACGGAAGCTTCAGTTTGTCTCCCTCAACATCCTCCAGCATCCCCAGGTGTATCCAGGGCCAAGCCGGATGCTCTTTACTCTTCCGGAGAGGGTGGGATGTGTAGGCACAAACAGGAGCCGTTGGGCACATGGATGGAGCCCCTGTGCACGTGTGCACACGCAGGCAAGTATGTGAATGTACACACACTTGCTGCTGCACACTCATGCACTAATCCAAATTCCCCATGGAAAGTGACTGCAGCTGTTCATGAGCTTTCATGATACCAGGGGCCATTAATTTGGCTCCAACTATGTGTCACAGCCATGCTGAGCATTTTCCATTCCTGATCTGTCAGGTAGATATTATTGTTAACTCCATTTTGCCAATGAGAGATGGAGCCTCCAAGATCAGGCACCTCTTTATTGAATGCCTACCTCGTACCAGGCTGGGAACACATCTGTCTTTGTCACACAGTTTTCCTGCAGCACAGCCATGCACACTCGGTGCTGTCTATGGCTGTTTCCCACTACAAGGGCACAGCTCAGGAGTTACAAGAAAGATCATAGCACCCGCCAAGGCTAAAATGTGTACTTTTAGGCCCCTATAGAAAAAAATGTTGCTGATCTTTGCACTAGAAAATGCCTCTGTTCTTTATTTCAATGATTGGAATTTCTGGATCGGGAGAACTAGGTATCACTGTCCCAGGTCATTGCATATTATATGGCAACCCACATCCACTTACTTAATGCAAAGCCAGCTTTGGCTGAAACAGTAGCGGTTAGCAGCTACTGGGCTTGAGTACCTATTGTGTGCCGGACACATTAAAGGCAGCCTCATTCTTCTCCGCCACATTCTTGCATGGTAGACATTTTTATCACCGTTTTGTGGATCAAGAAATAGAAGTTCAAAAATTTGAAGGTATTCAACAGAAGTTACACAGATAAAAAGTGGTGAGGCTGGCTGAGCACCTGGGTCAGCCTCTCTCCAAAAGCCTTGCTTTTTCCATCACAACATGCCGATCTCCAAGAAGGACCTCTGGCTGAAGGACCCAGGCGGGGGGTAGCAATCTGTGTCTGACACTACTGGACACAGCAGGGCACCCACTCAGAAGGTCCTGGAGCTCCACTTCCCCTGCACAGAGGAGCTGAAATCAGACTGTCAACATCTGTGGTTGCTACGGCTTTAATTAAAGAATAAACAATGTCCTTCCACTTTCCTTTTATAGGCCAACTATCACGGGACCAGGGATTTGAATTCCAAAGCAACCAGCAACTTGCTATGGTGTTAACAGTGTTATGTTTGGGGATGGGGTTTTCAAAATCATTCAAGGGCAAGTTCAGAAAACTGGGGCGTGCTTCTATGGGGTAAACCATTTACAAAGAAAGAAACTTCGGATTGGATAATATAATGCTGGATGTGTAAACACTTTTAGGTCCTAGGGATCTGTATTGAGAGGAAACAGGTTGGGCCATACTTAGAGAATTAAGATCTAGAATCTGATAAGAATTTACAGGCAGAAAGAGGGCATGGTATGTTCAGGAAACTAAAGTGTTTCAGTGCAAGTAGAGTACAGAACGCAGGCAGGGAGCGGTGAAGAATGAGGTGCGAGGCATAATATCCCCATTTTCATGGGGCAAGAGAAACAAAAACATAAAATGCCTCTGATGTACTGAGAATGTCCACACACACTAGATCGTTAGAGTCACGCTCCAGCAATTATGTAAGGTGAGAATTAGACCTCATTTAAAAAATGACAACTCTGATAACATATTACAAAATTGCATTAGTGTAACAAGCATAATATTAGTTATTATTAATATTCAATTAAATATAAATAATTAAAATTAAATGTCAATTACTTAGTCCATGCCAAGACAGGGCCAAGTTACTTACAAATACCTTCTCTCTCTCCATCTCACCAAGACATTAGGAGGGAGGTCGGCAGGTTGCAGCCCACGGGCCAAATCCTGCCAGTGAGCCCAGGATGGCTTTTACATTAATAAGGACTTGAAAAACTCTAAAAAAATGTGAATATTTTGCAACATGGGAAAATGATATGAAATTCACATTTTAAAGTTTATTGGAACACAGCCACACTCTTTCGTTTACGTGCTAAGGCTGCTCTTGTGCTACAAGGGCACAGCTGAGGAGCTGGGACAGTGACTGTGTGCCCACAAAGTCAATAATGCTTATTAGCTCTGGTCCCCTGTGGAAGAGTTTGTGGACTCTGGCTCTAGGACCTAGCCAGGTATTGCTTCTAGACCCGTTTTACCGGTGTGGAAACAAAATTTTAGATAATGCCTTCTCCGGCCAGGTTTGCCCACCTGGTTTCAGCAGAGCCGTGGATAGAAGCTGTCACTGATTCCAGACACCGCGTACCTAAATACAAACACCGCACTGCCTCCTATCAACCACACCTTGCACAAGTGCACATCTGCAGGAAGCACCAAAAATCTGCTGGAGATTCACTGATGAGGACAGTTCAGAAATCAACTGACACCACTGGAGAAATGTGAGCAGAGTATGTCAATGAACAATCCACAAATGCCCAGTGAGGATTTGAAAACAAGGTATATGAGCCACTTGTAACAAAATAAATGTAAGTTTTAAAAATTATATACAGTATAATATCTTTGATTTAATGAATACAGGACAAATTTGTAAAATTCACTGCTGTTGAGGGTATGGTTTTACAAACACTCTCAGACATATTTGATGGAAATCTGAACTAGGATAGACTTTGATGAAATTTAACTGGCAACACAATCCAACTTCTCTTCTTCCCTGGTGAAGTTAATTCCATCTCTAAGAATCCATCCTAGATAAATCAGAGACGTAGAAAAGGGCCAACATGTATGTTCATCCTGGCACACTATTAAGAAATGGGAGTGGGAGAGTCCAGCAATTGGTAGAAAATTAAGTAGATTATGGTGTATCACACAATTCAGCCACTGTAGCCCTGGCAAACATCATGCTCTTGAAGCACATTTAACGTGTGAATTTTATTCCGAGTGAGTGAGAAGCCCTTGAAGTGGTCTGCCAGAGAAGGAACATTTGCCCCTAACATTTAAAAAGGATCTCTCTTTCTGCCATGTGACGTGTGACGAATAAGTTGGCAGAGGTACAAGGTTACCGATGAGGAGATGATTGCAATATTCTACGCAGGAAATGATGCTGGATTAGGCCAGTGGGGTTATGGTGGAAAAAAGAAGTTATTTGGACATCTTCCAAAAATACCACAATTTGCTGAATTATTACTCAATATAAATGGTAAGAGCAGAAGTTAAGAATAATTTGAAGGAATTTGACCCGAACAACTGGTTGAATGAGCTATTTACTGAGATGGGGAAGCCAGCACTGGAGAAAGGCTGGGAAGAGAAATAGAAAATAAGTGTCTGGATTGAACACACTAAGTCCAAACTGATTATTATGCTTTCATGTGATTCCATAATTTGGAATATGTCAATGATTTCCTGTTACAAGTTATTTAAGGACTGGAAGTGTGTTGTTTTTCTAAAATGACGTATTTTTCTAATTACAGTTTCTTATAAAAATTATAAAATAATACTTTCATTGTAGAACATCTGGAAAATGAAAAAATATATATAATGAAATTAAAAATTGCTTGTAATGCCACCTCTTACAGATAACCACTGCCACTTCCTAGCTTTGAATGATATATTCCATGCTATATTTTTAACACTCGGCCCTCAAAGTCACTCAAGCACCCTCAAAAGGGGAGAGTTTCCCTGTCACCAGGAGCTTTAAGGATCTAGCATCTTCCTCTGCTGGCTTCTCAACCCGGACACGTTTATCATCCTCAAATCCAGATTAAAGGACCTTTCCGAGGGAATTTGCATCATTTAGTTTCTGAGCCTCAACTTCAACACAATTTTCATGTTATAACAGAGGCCCTCCCAGGATGTGGTGTTGAGAAGTGGCTAAGCAGCTTAGCACCTCCATGTCCCATAATACTATCTGAGACGTCACAGAGGGGAAGTTAAAAATAGCCTCCAAGACAAATGATCAGGGGGACCATGCAGGGCTCTCTGATGGCTGGCAAAATCCAGTGTCGGATAAAATAACAACAACGAATGGCTTGATGGCTGATAAAAAGGCATTCAGATAAATGTTGCTAACAGGGATGTAAAGCTGAGTCCTCAAAAGCAAAGGCTGATGGATTATGAAGAAATATGGATAATGTATAAGTTTAAATTCTTTCGGTCATGTAACAAGTATATAAGTGTTTCTAGTCAGAGCTGAGCAGGGAGCTGGGCCCTGCTTATAAGCCTGCTGTCTCCTATGCGTAATTCTCAGGCAGCTATACAGACGTTTCCTTTTCTCTGACAGTGTGTTTGCAGAGAAAAAGGGGACATTTATTAAGCATCTAGCCCTTAGGCACGATAGCAGAGTGTTTAGGCACATGGGTATGAAGTCAAATAGCTTGGGTTGTGCTCTGCCAGTTATTAGCAAGTCATGTAACCTGTCTGAATCTCAGTTTCCTCACCTGTAGAAGGGCATAAGAAACACACATAAAACAGTTAAATTATTAAAAGCTACCCAATAAATGGCAGCATTTGTGTGTTTAGGCATGTAGTTGTCAAAGTGTTCAAGGTCAGCAAAATCATCCCATTTTCAGATGAGGAAACTGAGGTGCAGACGGTTAAACAGCTGCCCTGGGTCGCAGACCTAGGTGCTAGGATCGGGCTCGTTAACACTGGCCTGAAGTGCTTAGGACTGTTTCCCAGTAGCCAAGCAGTACTCAGACTGGGAGGAAAAGATTGGTGCTCTCTTCCTAGGCACATGTTAGAGAAAGGTCTTCAAGGAGAAACAGTTGGGTTTCTCGTGCTGAATTTTATTCTGTTGGATTGTTACGATAGCCTCTTTTCTGACCTTGAATATGTACATAGCTGTAGAGTGTCCTGTCGAGTCCCCTCCCCTCTATGCCATACATCTATACCTATGGCATTTCTCACCTTAACAATCCTTCCTGGATTCCCACTTCATAGGAGATGAACTCCAAACACCTGTCACATCCTGGCACTAACCTAATTTTCCAACCTCCAAGTGTCCTGCTTTCCAACCAAACTGAACAATTGCTAATCCCTGTGCACACCCAGGGCCTTCCAGCTCTGCATCTCTGCCCTCCCCTGATGATACAACAATCATTTTCTGCACTGTGGTCTTTATTTTTTAAATGAACATCCATCCCCCAGTGCACAGGGAGCTCTTTGAGTAAGGACACACTTATAATTCAGCTGTTCCCAGCTATCCTCCTAATAATCCCCAATAATAATGAGAATGGTGCATTTGATCTACTGGGAAACTCAATAAATATTTGCTGAAAAGGTGACATAAATAATAATTATGGTAGTAATAATAATAATAGCTAAGAGTTATTAAGTGTGAACTATGTCCCTGACACTCTTCTAAATGCTTCCCGTGCATGAGTCCTTTAATCCTCACAACCACAGTGGTGGGCAGCGCTGATGGCTCCCAAGGTCCCCCCTCCCCGCATTCACACCCTGTGCAATCCCCTCCCCTTGAGTGTGGGCTGGACCTAGTGACTTACTTTTAATAAAGAGAATACACACAAGTGATGGGGATGTCACTTTCAAAATTACATTACAAAAGATGGGGACTTCTATCTTGCCAGTGCTCTCTCTCTTATCCTCTTGCTTGCTTGCTCTGATGAGTTTAGGCTGACATGATGCCCTACGCAAGCGAACAAGGGAAGTCTCTAGCCAACAGCTTGGGAGTAACTGAGCCCCTCAGTCCAGCAACCTGCAAGGGATTGAATTTTGACGACACCCTCTTGAGTGAGCTTGGGAGCTGATCTGCTTCAATCCTTAAAATAACTACAACAGTCAACACCTTGATTCCAGCCTTGAGAAAAGCTTAGAACCAGAGGGAAGCTGTGCCTGGCTTCCTGATACACAGAAACTGTGAGATAATAAATGTTATTTTAAGCCATCAAGTTTTGGGGTAATTTGTTACACAGCAATAGCTAGCCAATACAACCACTTGTTACAGCAATGGATAACTAATGCAAACACTATTACTATCTCATTTCGTAGATTCGGAATCCAAGGCCCAAAATAGTTCAGAAATTTCAAGCAAATCATATAGCTAGTAAGCAGCATAACCAGAATTTGAACCCAGGCAGTCTGACTCCAGAATCTTCACTTTTCACCACTAATGCTACAATAATATAACAGGGGATGGGGGGATGGATGGGTGAATGAACAGTTGGTGGTTTTCTCCCTTCTCTGACTGAAGGGATTTTTGTTTCACACTAAGGGAGCCAAGAAACACAGTGTTCTCTCTATTAATCTCACCAAATTGAACCATCAGCCCCAGACAGAGCATTTTACTAAAAAGTAGCCTCTGCAAGAATGTCCACATCTTGCTGAAGGCAATGTTTGGATGGGAGGGGGGTAAACAATGAATGGAAAACAGATTGCATGAGTTGAGAATTGATGCTATTATGCCAAGAGCTGCAAGGTCCCATCAGATATATCACCTTATCAAGTTGTGTTGCAGGTAACTATTTTCTTTCTCACTCAAAAGAATGTAAAGTCTTTGAGTAAAAAAAAAAAACAAAAAAACTGATATTACTCATTTTCGCATCCCCAGTGCCTCAACGAGGGCTTGTTATAGAAAGGGTACTTATAGAAAGGGTGTCATGTAAAAGGTGACACTGTGAAGGGAATGCATGAGTGACTAAATGAAAAGAATGAATGAATGAATGAATGAAATGAGTTTATGATGATTAGTACAGGGATGTACTTAACCATGAGCTTCTTTAATATCTAATTTGTGTATAAAAATGATTATTCAGAGGCCAAAACTCTGCCTTGACTTTAAAACAAGAACAAAAAGGGAGAAAGGAAACCAATACTTATTGAGCAACTATTATGTCCCATGCCTTATCCTGAAATCCTATTTAATTCCCACAACAGTTTGGTTGTTCCATTTCCATTTTGCAGAGGGGAAACTGAGGCTCAGACAGGTATTGTAGTCTACCCAGTTCACACAGGGTGCCAGACTTCTGAATCCATCACTTCAGACTTCAAAGGCCATTTCTTTGCCTGCCCTTTGTTTCATGCCTACTGAATGAGTGTTTGGGGCAAAGGAGGTGTGTTGGTGTTTAGGATGAGGACATTCCATCCTGGTCTACTGCTGACGGTAAGGGCACTACCCAGTTATTTGCCCATTTTTCATTTAGCCTACAAATGCTGACTGTGCCTGCCACTGCTCTAGGCACTAGGAACAGTGTGCGTGTTTGGGATCAGGGTTTGGGATGCAGCTTTGCTCCTGGTGAAGCCTGACACAGGTACCTGAACTCAGGGCACGTGACCATAATAGAGCTCACCCTGAATAATCAGCTCATCTTCCCCGACTCCTGGATGATCTGAAATGAGGACCATCTGCTCCTTATCAGAATACGACGAGCTCAAGTTCAAGTTCGTGCTGTGGCAGACCCTTCATTTTCCCTCAGGAAAGACGGAAAGAGGCAAGAAACTGCCGCATCTGCAATGTGCCAGCCTCCTACACGCATACACCTCATTCAACACTGACATCACCATTGCCTTCTCTTTATACAGGAAAAAACTGACACTCAGAGATGCTGAGGGACCTGCCCCAGGTCATATCTCAGAGACAAGGAGGTGGATCTGAAATATAAGGGCACCCAGCTGTAGAACCCAGATGCTTAACCACAGTGCTGTGATGCCCACTAACTACCCAGAGGCTTAACCACAGTGCTGTGATGCCCACTAACTACCCAGAGGCTTAACCACAGTGCTGTGATGCACACTCACTGCTTTACACAGACACACAGACACACAGACACACACACACACACACACACACACACACACACACTGCAGACCCTGCCTCTGCCCCCGTGGGTTCTGTACAGGTAGATTGCCAATGTCCCCACAGCATGGCAGGGTAGCATTGTTTTTGAATGAATTAAGCTGGAATCCTCTATACAGCCAGGATCCCAGAAAACTTCCCATCTCAAGGAATAAAATGTCTATTCCAGCCAGGATATTGCTCCAAGCTTTGCTCCAAAGACATTGGGCTCAGGATGTGGGAGCATGAGAGAAACACTAAAAGCCACTAAATAATCAGTAGTCAGTAACTCAATATTGATGCGGCAGGGATACAATGTAAATAGGGAAGAGCGGCAGTAATAATTATCACTAACGTGGTAATAATTAAAGCCTTTGTTAATGGTTACTAACTACCAGACACTGTTCTATGCATCTTACCTGTATTAACCCATTAATTCCTCATAGCAAGCTTGATTTATGAATGTTAAAGTTGAGGAAATATAAGTGGTGCACAGAGGGATTAAGTAACTAACCCAATGTCACACAGCCATAAGATACAGAAGCAAGATCTGAACCCAGACAATTTGGATCTAGAATCCACACTCTTAAATACTACCTTGTGCTACTTATTAGTATTCATACAGGAAGGGGGCTAAAGGTAGGAAAACAAAAACACACATGAAATGATCATTGGCGCTTGTCACTCAACCTCAGTGTCAGAGAAACAAGAATGAATGAGGAAGGGGTTGCGGGACTGGAGAACACATGTCTCGTCTAAGCCAGCAGTCCCCAACCTTTGTGGCACCAGGGACTGGTTTCATGGAGGACGATTTTTCCATGGACAAGGGCAGAGGAGATGGTTTGGGGATGATTTAAGTGCATCACATTTATTGTGAACTTTATTGTTATTATTATTACATTGTCACTTGCCACTCACTGATAGGATTTTGATATGAGTCTGTCTGCAAGCAATTGATTTATTATGGTCTCTGTGCAGTCGAACCTCTCTGCTAATGATAATCTGTATTTGCAGCCGCTCCCCAGCACTAGCATCACCGCCTGAGCTCCAGCTCAGACCATCAGGCATTAGACTCTCATAAGGAGCTCGCAACCTAGATCCCTCCCATGCACAGTTTACAGTAGGGTTCACGCTCCTATGAGGATCTAATGCCACCACTGATCTGACAGGAGGCGGAGCTCAGGCAGTGATACAAGTGATGCGGAGTGGCTGTAAGTACAGAGGAAGCTTCGCTTGCTCACCCGCCGCTCACCTCCTGCTGTGTGGCCCAGTTCCTAACCGGCCAGGGACTGGTACTGGGGATTGGGAACCACAGATCTAAGGGGCAGCCACTGTTCATCCCCCATTGCTTGTTACCTCGTGGGAAGATGGTTGCTGTGTTTCCAGAGGTCCTGATTTTGCCGAGACACAAGACATCTAGATTTTAGGAGAAATATCCAGATTTTGAATGCTGCCACTGTTCAGGCCATGCAGAACACACCTGCAGGTGCACTTGCTTACACACTGCCCATCTGCAACTTATCCTCGCAAACAGCAGCTCTCAGGCCATGTGCTCTCCCCTTCATTAGGCAGTCTTGCCACCGTCCGTTAATTCTGACTGCAAGGGCTCTTTCTGACCCTGAGTTAACGTCTGCCCCATCCGGCATGCATCCCTCTCCTGCCCTCCCCTAAGAGAGCCTCCCACTTCTCCTGTAATCACTGAGAGATTAACTCCTCTTCCCCATGACAGCCCTTCACATATTTTGATCATTGGGATGATTTCTGAGCTGACATAAATCTCATCCCATCTAATGAGAATGATAAAGAGGGCATCGCAGTCACAGGAAGATTAGAGTCGCTGAGGTCACTGCCTTTAAGGCAGCTCTGCAAACACCCCTGACCCCAGGGCTCTGCCCCGACCCGTGTCAGGCACAGAAGCTCTGCTGAGTCACTAACTGCATGCTCAAGTCAGAAGAAGCCTCACCCTCACCTTCTTCCTTCCCTTCTCACTTGAGTCCAGGAGGTGATTCTGGGATCAACTCATCGAGATTAAGGCAAACTGGTGATAACCTTACCGTGATTTGTATAGGAAATGGTCTAAAGAGAAATATACCAAAAACCTAATAATGATTATCCTCCTCTAAGAGATAAGATTGGTGGGCAATTTTGTTACCTTTTCTTGTTGCAATTCCTAATTTTTCTACAAGAACATTGTACGGTAGATAAAATAAAAAGCAACATATTTTAAATTTCTGAATTTAAGATGAGAACCATGTAATACATTTCTTGATCTGGACCAGTGGCTCTCAAACTTGAGCTTGCACCAGAATTGCTGATGCTGCAGGTGCAGGTGCCACATCCTGAGAACTCCTGCTCTGGAGCATCCTGAATATACCCATCAAAGTGACATAGGGCATTTTCCACCTCCAACGTCTGCGAGCTACTGCATCTCAGAACCGGAGCCCGTACTGAGCTGCTGCTTCCACAGGGCTCTGTGCAACATGCCCCAGGTGCATGTATTCCCCATCCGCACTCCCCGCTCCATGACCATCTCACATTCTGTAGGAATGGGCATGCGTACATGTTGCGAGGCTATCTCCCCACTGCTTTCCCAGAGCAGAAACGGAGGACAGTGAAACAATTCTCGCCTCCACCCAATGTGGAATTTTCCTACATCATTCAGATGCTCATCTGCTTGTTCACTCCTTAGTCACAAGCCAATCTGCCCTAGCCGCTGGCCAGTACCTGTAAGAGCTCATGCTACCCATAAAGAATGAAGAATCCAGAGAACACTCAGGCCACGTTAGGTCGCAGCCTATGGGTGGGAATACCAGGCAAAAATCTTCCAAGGGATGAGAGTAGGCCTGATGCTTAACATGGCACCACCACTCCAGCTGGCCCTGCCAGAAGTCAGAAGACAGTTTCTTGAGCTTATTCCTGAGATTTATACTGGTCCCTAGCAGCCTTTTAACAGGGGACAACTGTAACATCGTCTCACAGTGAGAGGAATAAATCACATAGCGGTTAAGCACATACAGGCACTGAAGTCAGAAACGCATGAGTTCAAAACAGCCAGCTCTATTATTTTCCAGCCATGTGACTTTGGGCATATGTCCCTTAGTTTCTTCATCTGTGAAGTTGGTACAATAATCATGCATCTTAATGGATTACTATGAAAATTAAATGAGATACTCCAAATATCACATTTAGAATGGTGCTGCGGCAAATGAGAGGCACTCAATAAACATTAGCTATCATTTTTTAAAGTAGGGAAATAATGTTAAATTAAATTATATGCACAGGAGAGGTACTTGGGAAGAGTTCTGTATATCATAGCCAAGTGTATTTGTGAGTATTTTGTTCATTATGATTCTAGGTAAAGAAGAAAATGCCTTCAGTCACTATAAGTAGGTAAATATGACATGGACTGTGAGAAGAAAATTCTTTGGGTTAACAAGATGTTTGAAGACACAGGCATGATAAAAAAGGAAGGAACTTGCAAGGTCAAGTTTTGCAGAAGACAGTGATGGAGATCGGAGGCGGAAGAGTCAGTTATCCACAGAAGGAAATGCGTGAGCCTGCGGACTCAATAACTTCTTGGGTGCAAGATATCAAAAATTGAAATTCGCACTATCTCAGCTGTCCTGACTCTTGATGTCACTGTGTGAGAGGCATTCCGGCCCTAGGTCAAGACACAGCAGAGCCTTGGCTGTCTTGGACTTGCCTTTCCAAGGATCCTGGATACGGAAGCCAATATCCCCTCCCTCCGCCTGCACCTCCTCCAAAAGGAACCAGCCTCCCAGAGGCTGCGGGGTAGAGACCCTCCCACCCCCAGCTCCCCAACTCTTTCTACACAAAATACTATCTACATGTCTCTAGGGCTGAACTCATCACCTTCTTTTATGTTACAATGTCCCCCATGAACTTGTGACTGTCTTCAGAACAGAGAACATGTATAATTCATTTTTACGCACCTGTACTTAGCCTGCCGTCTGACACATAGTAGGTACTTTTAAATATTTGTGGGATAGATGAAATAAAATGAATAAATGGCTAAGTAACCATTTAAGTAACTTATTACTTAAATATATACTTAATATACTAAAATATATAATTACTTAAATATATATATTTAGAACATCACATAATCATTATATCACCAAGATAATCACCAAAATGAAATAAAGTTTATAAGCTAACATTGAGTAAAATTACAGGAAATAAAGTGATGTGTTCACAATGATTGAATTGATGGGGAGATGTTTACGTCTGGGCTGGAACTGGAAAAAGAATATAAAAGATACATCATAGTGATTAATTATCCTTTACTGAGTGGCAGGACCCATGGGGATTAAGAGCAAAGGCTTTGGAGCCAGCCTGTCTGTAATCAAAACCCAGCTCCACCATTTCCTAGCTGGGGACTTTAGGCAATACCAAAACATGGTATTAAATATGCCTCAGTCTCCTCCTCTGCAAAATGGGAACAACAGCAGGACCTATATCATAGGGTTGCCATGAGCATGATGTAAGTTGAAACACATGAACCACTGTCAAATGGTAAGTACCCAATGACACATACATTTTTATGATGCAAAGATCTGGGACTTTTTTTGTAATGTTCTTTTATATTGTTAAATAGAATGGTCCATTTTTAAGAGCACTCATTAAATCCTGCTGACAAAGAACACCGAGTCCCCTCTCCAGCTGGTCCCCCACCACCACCACAAGACTAGTCCATCCCCAGCAAAGCTGTCCTGATTCATCTGAGATACCTGCAGGTGTGCAAAGGACAAGGCAGCAGAGCTAACGCGCAAGAACGTTTGCCTCCAGCGTTACAGCACTCACTTCTTTGATGATTTTGAGAATAAAATGCTGATGAATTCCCTTTGGGAGTACATGCTATTTTGTCAAAATCACTGAAGATATTAGGTCTGCCTAGGTATGAGGAACTCATAAGCTAGGAAGAGAATAAAACCACCTCTGGACAGGAGGTCACCGGGGCAAGTCTGAGGTCTAGCTGTACCAATAACTGGCTGAGATTCTTTATTATAGCATAGTGGGATTGTCCCCAGTATTCAAGGGCCCACATGCCAAGAATATCCATGGGGTTAGCACTCTGGATAGTCAATCTCAGACACATAGGAAGGAGGGGTAAAAAAAACTAGAAGCTGGAGGAAGGTCAATTGCTGCAGACTTGGGCATTCAGCTCTCAGGAGCATGAAAAAGCGGAGTTGGGCAGGGAAAAGACAGACATGAGTAACCCCTGCATGGGGAATTGTATTGGTTCATGAGTAGAATTTGGAAATTCAAAGCTCAGGCTGCTGCCTCTGCTTGCAATCTGGGGTACAGGGGTGATGCCAATATAACATCAAGAAAGTGATTTTGCATTTGTTCAGAGGCCCACCCCTGCTTTCTAGACTGGATTTGTTTTTGTTTTTCTATTGCTACTGCTGCCCCCAGAATTTATCCCCGGCATTCTCTCTGTTTTGATAGAACTACACCTTCCTCTGCGTGTTGGGTAGTGGCAGCAGTAGGAGGAGCAATGGTACTTGTAGTCACAGGATTCATTGAGTTCGTATTACATGCTGGACACTGTTCTAAGTGGTGGTACATGTGTTAACTCATTTAATCACAATAACCTTGTGAGTGTGGGAGAGATCCTTAGTGTTTGCAAATGACACTTTCATATCTCCCAGCCTGCTTTGGTTTTGCTGGCTGTGTATCTTATTCTCAATGTGGCAGAACAATGGCTGTCACTCCAGGCTGAGATGGCGAAGTACCTATCTTACCTCCTTGCTGTTTTCAAGGCTGGACTTCAAGGCCAAGGATTCCCAAATAGCAGAGCCAAATGATGGAGGGGCTGGATCCCTGAAACACTGCTTGGAGGAAAGCCATCCTCCATAAACCCGAAGGTCACGAATGTTTTTGTTCAACTCCCATTTGCTTGCTCTGTGACCGGACACAAGTCACATAATCTGTGCATCAATTTACTCCTTTTTAATAACAGGAATTTATCTCATCAGTTTGCTCTGATATTTCAATAAGATAATACTTGAGACTTATCCTAGGTTTGAACCACGGTAAGTTTAAGTTACTCCCCAACACACAGCTGCTCCCCCGGGCAAGACCCATACTCTGTGTGGGTATTACAAGTTCTCATTTTTATTACACCTTGAAGGTGGGAAACACATTATGCCCATCTTTACAGGCCCCGTTGTCTTGCAAAAGACATGGTGCAAAGTAAGTGTTCAATGAATGTTTTAGAAAGGGATGAATGAATAGACCACATCGGTGAGAACCAACACGAGCAGACACAGAGGAATATTACCTACAAACCTGTAGGAGGCAGGGCTCACAAACACCAAAGACACAATAAGGTGCTCATGGGCATTTTTTAGCACCTTCATATCATGGTTAGCTTGGGGAGGAGAAGCCTTCCTCCTCCTCCTCCTCCTCTCTCTTCTGACCACCATTTAAAACTCCCCTGGCTTTCAAACAGAAGGAGAAAGTATGTACTTGGCAGATTCCAGGATATCTATTGGGACACTTTTGTTGTTGGGTGTGGTTACTCTACGAATACTAAGAGATCAGCTCAAGAGACTCGACCTTACTCTCTCTGTTCTTCCAATCACGCAGAAGATGAGAGCTGTATTAAACTGTTCCAGGGACTGTTCTAGGCCAATTATCTCATAACTGGTCCTTCTATGTGTCAAGATATGTACAATCTTCACTGCAGGGAGAGGTAGAAGTGGGGGTGAAGAGAAGACAATAGCTCAAATGTTCCGGCTTAATTTCTAGAAGTTCTCAGCAATGAGTTTGGGGATTCAGTCCCCAGTTAGCAACTGTTACCCACGTTTCCTTGGACAGACTTTCTTTTATTCATACTCAAACCCCTGGAGAGGGGTTTCAGGCTAGACAAGGCAAGTAGACAAAATATTGTTCTGATTTTTAACATTCATTATCTCATTTTCAACTTCCCAACAACTCTGCATTTTGCTAATATTACTGAAATGGTTTCTGTTATAAGACCTGGAGGCTCAGGCTCTGACATACAAAATCACTGAGACGGGATCATAGAGCAAGTTTATGGCCAAAGTGGACATTTCAAACCCCAAGCAATTCAAGCACAGTTCACCCTGGATGAGACAGGTAACAGGGCTTATGCTAATAGTCTCCTGGACTCACCAAGAATGAGGCCGGTGCCTCATTTATTTTATTTAGAGTAACAGTAGTACTTGAGAAACAACTGTGATGATGAATCCTGAAGAACCACTTTAGGAGCTGGGTTGAATTCCAGTGTTACATATTTTCCACTCTCCTTTATGTCACCTGCTCTTGACACCCTCCCTAGACAGGTGCACTTTCTCTGTGTCTCCAGAGATGGCAGCAACAATAGCTCCCATTCTGCGGGCTCTTCTGCAATGCAATCTAGTCACTCCCCCAACAAGAGATAGAGTCTATTACCCACCCCTGGACTCTGGGATGGCCCACTGACTTCTTTGGCCAAGAAAATGTGGTGGAAGTGACATTCTGGGACATCTGAGGTTATACATTATAAAGGCCTGACACCTTCCACTTTTGTGCATTACAGGAAGTCAGTCACCGAGTCACCCTGAGACCACCACGCTGTGAGGAGCCAACACCAGCCAAGAGGAGAAGCCTGATGGAAGAGAACTGCCCTGCCCACAGCTGAGCTCCCAGCAGAAAGCCAGGGTTGGTTTCCCAGCCCGTGAGTGAGACCCTTAGAAGTAAATCCTCCAGCCATGAGGATGAGCCAGTTCTGTCGATGCTGCACAGAACAAAGAAAAGGCTTCCTACCTGCTCTCTGCTCCAACTGCAGAACCACTAACAAAAATAAGATTGCTGTTATTTAAGGAACGTTTCGGGATGGTTTGTTATGCAGCAAACATAACCAGATGTTTCCATGGCATCTGCCCCCTAAAAGCAGTTATTAATCTGAACATTTATTACTGTAGTATTATTTGTCCCTCTCCCTAATTTAACTCCCAGGGCTTGGTCCCTGTGGAGTTCCCAGAGTCTAGAACAGTGCCTGGCACATAGTATGTACGCAGAGAATCTTGGGGAAAGGAGTGTGCAGTGATGCTGAGCAAGCCTTCACTCTGCCTGGCCCGCGGCACACACACCTGCAACAATCCTGCCTGGCTGCACGGTGGTGTGAGACTTCCTCATAAACAGAATCTAGGCAAATACAAGCACCTGTTGTTCCCCACAACAGCTGACGACACCTGTCATCTGTCTCTGCATCTACTTGTATCTCAAGAATTCATAGCAGGCTCCCAGATTACAGTAAACTTAGCCAAATGACAAGCCTCTTGTCTTCAACGTGTGGTTGTCTTGCAGTTTAAAGCACGTGCATTAAGAGGGCTGTGAAGGTTTGCTGATTTCTCCATAGGCTGTGTTGCTGCAGATAAAATTTAATTAAACAGATTCCTGCAGTGATGTGCCCACTGCTCCGAATCGCGTGCCATTGTTTTCCTTTCCTAGCCACTGTCAGAGAGGATTCAGGGGAAGGGGCTCAAGCTTATGCTATGCCACGTGGCTGAGAGAGGGGGCAATTTTTCTCCAAAGGAGAAATGAGAGGGCCTTTGGAAAGGCCAAGTGTGAGGAACCCTGACCAGCTCTGACCACAGCGCATGAGTCCTCATTCTCCAACCTGCTCATGCTTTCACCATCCACCCTCACCTGCGCTCTGATCTCCTCTCAGGTGAAATATCTCAGTAGCCTCCTTTCTCCAGACACTCCCAGACCCAAGCCGAAACCCACACTAAAACCAGGTTTTCCTTTTTTAAAGACACAAACCTAACCATGCCATCCTCTTGCTTCTGGAAGGCATGCCCAGAAAATCAAGGTATTTCCCGTTCCGTCCTTTCAATTGCCTCCAAAGCCTCCTCTTCACCTCTCCCCGACCCCCTCCCTAAGTGATGGGCATTTGACAACGTTTGGGCCAGTAAGACTTAATCCTGGGGTTCTAGGAAAGGTTTTACTCTATGAATACAAGACAAGTTGCCGGGAGACCTTCCTCTTCTTCTATTGTAAGCACAGTTGTGTGAGGATGTGATGTTTGGACCTGAGGCAGTCACCAAATGTTCATGAGAAAACACGCCAGCATTCAGAGGAAGGAAGAGTGGAAACAGGAAGATCCCCAGTGCTCAGTGACACTTCTCAGCCACCAATTCTAGAAATATCTACCTCCTGACTTCACTATATGTTAAGACAAATGGCTAAATGTCATTGGTGCCCAAGCCCCCAGCAGTAATATGTTTTTGTAGTGAAACACCTTTACTACTAACAATAATTTTAAAATACCACTTACATAATGAATTACAGATAAACTAGTTAGCCTAGTCAGAAATGGATACTATGTTTGGCTTGGATCAACCAAGCTTTGTCACCAGGGCCTGACTGCCCTGACTGCCTGCCATTTCTGCCTAAACAAGAGTCTATAAACGTAGAGAAAAGGAGAACAACTTTTGGGTAGGTTGCCAACATGGTCTGCCATAGCCTTGAAGTATGAATAGGATTTCTCCAAGAACAGCAGTAAGGAGAAGGTGTCTAGGCTGAGGGACTAATGTGCACAAAAGCATGAGAGTGTGTAAAGAATGGTGAAAAAAACTTAGTGTTGTTAAAGCATAAGATGAGTTATTGCTTCTCTAACTTCTCAGGTGAATTAAGTCACTCCTTCCTCTGTATGACGTCTTTAAAATGTACACATTACATTGTAATATAATGGAGAATATTTCTTCCTAAATACTACAAACTACAGCACCATGTCTTATTTGCATTGGTATTATCTTCTACTCTCCAGTGCCTAAAACACACTAACCACTCTGATAAATGCTTGCTGAATGAATACGTGAATGACATTATCTTATTAGAATATATTAATAGATGCCACCGAGCAACCTGTGGTTAAACTCTCAGAGCACAGGGACTAGAGTGATGCTCAACCAGGAGGTACATATAATTTGCATACTCATCTATTTGCAGAACCATTGTAAAGATTCCTAGTGGGAAGTTTGCTAAAGTGTTAATAGCAAAGGCAATTGCTTAAAACTCTAGACTTGTATGGGTTTCTTGGAGTGATAAAAACTTGCACTAACAAAAAAAAAAAGATGCTTGCCAATTGTGGACTGGAAACTCATTCTGAAGGCTATAAAACCACAGATGAGGTTTATTGCCCCTTTAGGACATTTTGCAGAGGCAGTCTTGTCTTGTCCCCTAGTCCAGTGCCATAACCCTGTAGAGCATCTTTGACCATATGCCAATGATTTTTTGAATTTGTTTGAACAATTCTAGGGTATGTGCCACTGCACTAGAGGTCAAGGGTACCTTTAAGGTTCTCTGGCCACAGGTTCAGCAACTCAACAAGAGGAGCTTTGAGTGGCTGGAGAGGGATGTAGCAGGGTTTGCAGAAATGCCTTGATCCCAGAGTCATACTGCTAGACACCAACACCCTGCACGGGACCACCCATTCTCTTGCTCGGCACTGACTGACCTCTAAAGAACCTCTAGGTGAAGAGCTCCCACTGTCCTTCACTACAAGCCTCTCACTCAGCTCCACATGTTGACTTTTTATGAAAATTATCTATTTCCCAAGCATATTCATTGCTTCCTCCCATCCTAGTCTTCTACCTCTGCCAAGACTCAGACTCTCTGGCATTTGATAGGTTGAGTATCCCTTATCTGAAATGACTGGGACAAGAAGTGTTCCAGATTTTGGATTTTTGTTTGTTTGTTTGTTTTGGAATATTTGCACAATACTTACTGGTTGAGCATCCCAAATCGAAAAATCCAAAATCTGAAACGCTCCAACGAGCATTTCCTTTAAGCGTCATGTTAGCTGTCAAAAAGTTTCAGATTTTGGAGCATTTCATATTTCAGACTTTCAGATTTGGGATGCTCAAACTTTGTGGGGCTCCTTCAGTCATTTATAAACTAAGATTTCTAAAGTTTCACCATAAGATGTGGTTAAAGAGCCGAGGAGCTAGAATCAGACAGGTTGGGGTTCAAATCTTAGCATTTTCTATGTATCAGATACCTTACTAGGCACCTAGCAGTGATCAAGCCACAAAAGGTCCTCTCTGTCATAAAGCTACCCTTTGTATCCTGGGGTGTAGCAGTGGAGGAGAAGAGGGGAAATAATAAACTAGGAAGCAGATTCGAGTGTCATATGGTCAATACGTATTAGTTACCTTTACTGCCATTATTATTTGATGCATCATTTGAGATTAAGTTTGGCTGCAAGTGACAGAAAACCCAACAATGGTTTAAATAAGATAGATGTTTTTTCTTTGACACAAAGTCTAAAGATAAGCCGTCCAAGACTGGGGTGGTGGCCTCACAGTCTGCAGTGAGCAAAGGCCCTTCTTTCATTTTGCTCTGCTGTGTTCAACCTCTTGGTCTGTAGCACCTGCTGCCAGTGCCCCTACATCCCCTAAATATTCACTGTTTCCAAAGGTTCTGAGAGCTCCTTCCTTTAAGTACCTGAGAATCTCTACCCCTTTCTCTGGCCCCAGCAGGGTGTTTGGTCCACAAATAGCAGACTGGAAATTCCGGGGAGGGAGTGTCCCCAGGAGTGGCCCCCAGTGAATGGCAGATAGGAGTGGGTGTATCAATACCCCAGCTCCCTCCCCTCTCAAGTTGGACAACTCTGAAGTATGTGCTGTACGGTTTCCCAGAGTTCCCCAGCAGGGTGGATCTCCCATAGCTTGTTCATGAACACAGCCAGTACTGGCTTCCTTCCCTGCCTAGCTAACATCCTCACTTCCCTGCCAGTGCTTTCTGGGATCACTTAGCAAATAGATAACTTGCTCTCAAATCCCTGACTTACAGTGTGCTCTTCTGGGGGAACCTAATCTATGACGTGGTCTAAGGTGGCCACTCACACTCCACCTGTCTCGTCCACATTCCAGCCAGCACAAAGGAGGAAGTGGTGAGAAGGGGTGACCCCTCTCCCTTTAGAGAATATTTCTAGGGAGTTTCCCAGGGTACCCCTGCTTACACCTCATGGGCCAGAACCTCCCTGAACTCATCGGGTAGCAAAGCATGCTGGGAGGTGCAGCCCTTATTCTGTGTGGCCGCATGCCCTGTGTCATCAGGCTTTCTATTACTAAGGAAGAAGGAGAAGGGGTTGATGGCTATGATAACCAGCTTGTCAGTGTCCAGGGATAGAAAAAGCAAAGCTTTGTGGAGCAGGCTGAGGACCCACAAGCAGGTGTTTGGGTTCCTAATGAACCATAAATAGCATTTTGCAAAGATCCTGCCTGGCAGCCCCTCAAGCCATCACACCTTGGTGCCTGCCTCCCCACCTGCTCCTCAACACAGTCTAAGCATAACGTACTCGCTCTCTCCGATCCTGGGAGACAAGCCAGGACTTAGCGGCATCAAACCACGCCAGAATGCAGTTTGTATATTAAAGTCACTCAAGCTGGCTGTTACTTCACCCAAGTGCCACACAGGAACACAGCCCTCAAAGGGTTTGTATGATTCATACAGAGGCATGACAGATGCATGGAAAGATGTAGGAAGGCACATGGCTAGTGACAAGCAAGAGGTCCAGAGGTAAGAGCCACATTGGGAGGACACTGTGGACCCCGAGGACACTGCAAAGTAATACAATTTCAGCGTTGCAGGAAGCGGGGAAGTCTAAGGACACACGCACTGAATGCTTCCTGCATGCAGCAATGTGCTAGCTATGAAGTCATTCAAACTTCCCAGCCACTGCATGAGGTGGGTTTCACTATTACATCACTTTAAAGATGAAAAAACTAAGACTTTGGAGGATGGAATGACTTGCCCTTGGCCACACAGCATGAAAGAGACAGACTGAAAATAATATTCACAAAAATATTCATAATAGTAGTGCATATTTTATTTAACTATTTTTTTCGTGTGCCAGGCCCTGTGCTGAGTGCCTGCCATGCTTAAGCCATTTGAACCTCACTGTAGCTCTTGAGGTAAACACGATTATAATTTTCTTTTTACAAATGAAGAAACTGAGGCTGAGAGAGATTAACAGCTAGTGAAGAGTGACACCAGGACTTAAGAGACCATCTCATCCAATCAGATGTTTGAAATTCCCTTGAGGGTATTGTCCACCTGTGGCCACAATCTAACCTGTGGTCTAGCTAAAAACGCCCAGTGTCAGAGAATGCAGTTTCCTGAGTCAGTTCCTTCCTTCTCTGGAGGCAGGCAGCTAAATAGTCACCGTTTTGAGGCCCCAGACGGTGACCTCCCCAAGGGAAAGGCCATGTCTTTCACCAAACAGCCCACACAAAAGTTTGCCCTAGGACACTTTCTCTGCATAAGACCAGACAGTAAGTCTTTTCATCTTTATCATCCACACTGTCTCATATGATTTTTATGTGTCACAAACTATTATTCTCCTTTTGATTTTTTTTTTTCAACTATTTAGAAATGTCAAGCCCATTCTTAGCTAGCTTGTGGACTGTACGAAATTAGGTGGCAGCGCAAAGTTGACTTGTGTGCCACAGTTTGCCAAGACTTGGTCTAGGATCCAGAAAAGTGTCTGGGCGACCTGGTGCTTGGGAGCCCTGGTCGTCTTTCCCACGTGCAAATGTGCTAAACGATATGGCAGTGCATTACTTTTCTACAGAGTGGCAAAAAAGACTGGAGCATAATTTTGGCCTGGCCCACCTCAACCCTTATGGCTGAAGTACAATTAATACAACATAAAGACTCAAAGAGAGTCTTCGAGCCTTGCTAAGAAGGTTGAACTTTATCCAGTTGCTAGCTGGGTGCATAGTGTCATGTAACATTTCCTGCAATTAGTAGGTTAGTGTTTTATTGTCTTGTATCTTCATCATGACACACTTAGGAATGTATTATTATCTCCATTTGGTAGGTAAGGAAACCAAAACCCAGAGAGTTTAAGTGACTTGCCCAATGTCAACCAACTTGAAGGAACTCATACCCAAGGGTTGCCTGACTCCAGTTTCTATGCACTGTACATCCTGTATTGGATGAGCGGAGGCACCCAACCATGCTCAGTTTCCCTCTGGAAAGATTGGCAGTGGCTCTAAGATGGCCTGTTGCATATTCATTGCTTTCAGGCTTGAGGTGGGAACAGCCACTGCTGACAGCAGCCTCTGATCTAAATCCCCTCTCAGCTTCCAGTTCCACCCAGTGCCAAACGATGCTGGAGGCCTCTGCCCTAGCAGCAGGTGGGGTCAGTGTTTACAGCGGAGGGATTAATTTGAAAACCGAGTGGGATGCCCCTGGATATAATTCCTGCTTCCTACAAAAACAGCTGGGAGTCTACCTGCTGCTCAGGACAAGGAGTGCCCAGGGGGGCAGGGGCAGAGGAGCTGATCCACAGCCTGTGTTTTCAATAATAATAGGAAGAGTGATCAAAGCTGGCATCACGGAGTGCCTGCCCCATGCTGGGCCTCGGTCAAGGGGCACCACACATGCTATGCTACTTAATCCTCATGACAACTCCAGAAGTTGGGGCTGATTGCATTTACTTTGCAGATGAAGGAACCGAAGCTCAGCTGATCAATGCAACATGCTGTGCAAGTCTGTGGGACTCCAAAGTCTGTGCTCTTCTACCTACTGGGCTCAGGAAGGCAGTCCCAAAGTGTCAAACCTGGATCTTTACCCTCCTTCAGCTTGCGATGGCTCAATAGCCATTGACCTAGATGACTCAACAGAACTGGATGAAAATAAACATTTCAGGCAAGGAGTAGTTGGCTCTAAAGGACATCAAACAAGCAATCTGACAGTCATTATTCATTCATTTAGTCATTTAGTCATCCATCCATCCATCCATCTGTCCAAACATCTATCCATCTATCCAATCAATCAATCATTCATTTAAACACATAATCAATATTGTCTGAGTGTATCCTATTATTCAGGTCCTATGACAACTCTGGGAAGGGAAAGTACAAAGATAAAAAAGATTAGTCTCTGTCTGTTGACAGAGGTTCACATTTTAGAGATGGGATGTTCCTGAGTGTGTGGATGGGAGTGAGTTGTGGGGAAAAAGGGTGACGGAGACCCTTGCCGGAGGGCCACTCAAGGCCAGGGAGTCACATGGGTCATCCAACTGGACATTCATGAGTTTGTGGCCCTCAATCACCTCTATTTCTTTTGTCTCCATCCTGCGCCCTCTCTGATGCCAAAGCTGTCATTCCCTAAGAGATCAGGATTCAGGTCAGTGAATCGATGGCACAAGGTGGTAAAACACAGGCAATTTGGGAATTGTGCATTTCTCATCTGCACTGACCTGCAAGGGACACACACTGGGAGGTGCTGGGCTCACTGGAGCTACTCAAGGAGACCCGGATGACCCGTTGTGCCAGGACTCTCTCTGTGACCAAACTTTGGTTGGGCTCCCCTGGGCTCCCTTTGTGAATAGGCCTGACCTTGGGCTCT